>VOQJ01004473.1:12573-42365 GCA_015052665.1 Apistogramma diplotaenia
AAGCAACAAGAATGAGGTAAAAAAAACTTTGAAAAAAAAAAAGGCAAACAAGTGTGTTTTGTATGAGCAAAACAGTAAAAAAAAAAAAAAAGAATCCATGTGCTTATCTAGTTAATGCTTTTTTCAAATTAAGATTATTTTTTTTCTCAGTACTTGCCTATACTGCATGGTGGTAAGTAGTTTGTGGAGGTGTAAAGAAGGTTGTTGTTGGGCTGGTTAGCTTTGTCTGTCTTTGAATTCTCTTACAGAACACCCAAGCATAACTGTAATTTTGGGGGAAATGTGTAATTTCATGTAAGTGGAATAAAAAAATTATAATTTAAATGTGTCCAATTCAGTTGCTACATTAGTAGTCTTGAGTGGTTTGACATCTCCAGAATATTGGATTTTCAACCTCCAAGATTGGGATGTTACAAGTTTTGTTTTGTTTTTTTTGTTCCAGCATCACTGAACAACATTACACACAATATTTTGGTGGATGGGCTAAAGATAGAACATGGATCACATCTGGGAATTGGGGATGGGTAAAGTCAAACACGTGTCTGAAAGGCCAATGAGCAGAGAAATGCACAAAGGTTTGTGGGACTTAGGGTTGCTTTTTTGTGTAATTACAAAGTCAAGCTGTTTGGATTTAGCTGAAAATGCTTGAAAGGCTAGATGAAGGGAAAACTTTCCATTAAAAATAAAGAAAAAAAACAGTTGTACGCTGCTCGTTGGGTGTGTCTGCAGCCCTGCTGCATTCTGACAGTTATGTCACAGGAATGTTGAGCGGCTGTGGCGCCAAAGCCTGCAGTCAACGAGTGCAGTAAATGACAGGAGTGTGCCTCTGCTGGACTTCTCCCTCAATTTCTCTGCACACAGTGTGACAAAGGTTACATGTTCGCTGTATGTGGCGCATTCTGTGATTACCCGAAGTAATTTAAATGTAACTTATAAGGACTGTGCCCCAGTTATCAGAAACACCAGCTGTTTGACTCATGATGACAGCATTATTTGGTAGGCAAGGTGATATGTCGGAAACCATGGTCTGCGCTCTTTGTCGCCCCGTGCACGCGCCATGCAGTGTTTCGCATACCTGCGGATAAGAACCAATAGTCAGCCAGTCGCGGGAACGAGGAGATTACCAGGACCTGTAAGATTTTGTTCACCTGCAGCCTTTACTGTGGAGTCCAGCAATAACAGCGTAGTAGTTGCTTTTCTCGCTTTCACAGAGGTAATATTACAACAAATTATTGATTGCACACACTGATTAGGGATGCAACACACAATGTGGAATATACATCTGAATGTTTAAACAATCAACGTTAAGGAAACCGTGACCGTTTAAAGATTTGGAGACTTTTTTTTTTTTAAATGGTCATAAATATCAAGTATCGCGAGATTTCTGACGTCACACTCTGTGGCAAACGCGCCGTGGTTTCGAGTGGAACAGGGAAACAACCTCCGCCGACCTTTCTTTCAATCCCGTAATCCGTCTGCGTAGGGTGTGCTCTGGGGCTAGTCTCGGCACACATTTTATTATGAAACAAACCAAAAGCTAGAGAGCACACGCAGACATATTTTTATAAGAAAAATAAAAATCGGTGAAGCAGGATTTGATTTGCCAACTCAAGCAACGCGAAGAAGACGCTGCCATCGGATAAGAAAAGACGGAACGAGAAGAGCGTTAGCAAGCTAAGCTGTTAGCGTCATTGTTGAAAGCGTGGGCGATTAACGTTAGCCAGGTATATCCTTAACTGCTTATCTTTAACGTTTAAGACATTTCTCCTTTCAGATATACTTGTAAATTAGAATATTTGTTTCGTAATATACCGGCATTTCAGCTTTCTGAGTGAGTGTGAAAGTTGAAATTTCAAAGTGGGCCAGTCGCATCGGTTAGGCCACGCTCCGACATTTTGCTAATCACGCTGACTAGCCCACGTTGTTAGCGGTTAAGAGATTTGTGTCCGCGCCGGTGTAGACTACATAGAGACCGAGAAAATTAACTTATCTCTTTAGAACGTTACTTTTGATTGACGATTGTCCTCAAAATATTGAACTTACAGTTGACACGTAGTCTGAGAACACGCTTTGCCAGCCATGAATCCCAGCGCGCCTAGCTACCCGATGGCCTCCTTGTATGTGGGGGACCTGCATCCAGACGTTACTGAAGCCATGCTGTACGAGAAATTCAGCCCGGCCGGGCCCATCCTCTCCATTAGAGTATGCAGAGACATGATCACCCGCCGCTCCCTAGGCTATGCCTATGTGAACTTTCAACAGCCAGCTGATGGTAAGTTTACTGCAATTGTAGAGTAACGTGTAAGCGGCTGTGTGGTAGCATCAGACTCCATTTTGACCACATACTGCTGTTTTATCTTCCTTTATCTATGGACACAATTAGTGTGCGAGTCAATATGTTGATAACAATTCATTTTGAACGTGTACTTTATTAAACTATGGCACACCATAGCATTAGAATATATAAAATGAGGACAACCAGAGGTAATTGATTAATATATATATAATGATTATATATATATATATATATTTTTTTTTTTGCTCATTTTAGCTGAAAGAGCTCTGGACACCATGAACTTTGACGTAATCAAAGGGAGGCCTCTTCGTATCATGTGGTCTCAGCGTGACCCCTCACTGAGGAAGAGTGGAGTGGGAAACATCTTCATCAAGAATTTGGACAAGTCCATTGATAACAAGGCCCTGTATGACACCTTCTCTGCTTTTGGAAATATCCTGTCCTGCAAGGTATGCCACAGCAACATTTCTCCTGCCTGTTTTGTACATAAAAGTGACTAATTTGCATGACTAATAATTGTCCCAGTTAAAGCTGGGTGAGTTTCAAGTGTTTGGAACGCATGTTGTTTGTGAATGGTTTTGACCTCCTAAAATCTCCCTTTTCCAAGGTGGTTTGTGATGAAAATGGCTCAAAGGGTTACGGCTTTGTGCACTTTGAGACCCATGAAGCTGCTGAGCGGGCCATTGAGAAAATGAACGGCATGTTGCTCAATGACAGAAAAGTGTAAGTGTGGCTACTGCTGTACAAGTCCATGTTTGGAGGAGTCTGATCAAAGGTTTTGTGTGTGACTGCATCTTGTTCTTCCGTTTTGCCTAATGTACTTTGTTGTCATAACACTTCATTTTAAATGAAGAACATCTGAGAGAAATGAGCTGGCAGGATTTATGTGTTGGTTTGAAGCAGTGAAGTTCACCTGTCACAGGAACTACAAAGACCTTTCCTCATTACATAAGCTGTATATTGTTCATTTGTAGTGTTTTACAATATATTCCTATGAATTTCTGAAGCTGACTTGACCAGCACCACATTGCATTTAAGTCATAATGGACACTTTGCATTTAGATAGTTAAAAATTTATTTAGATTGTCAATTTTGAAATGCGCAATTTCTTATATTGTCCATAATTAACAGATTTGTTGGGCGCTTCAAATCGCGTAAAGAGCGGGAAGCTGAGCTTGGGGCACGAGCCAGAGAGTTTACTAACGTTTATATCAAGAACTTTGGCGAGGACATGGATGATGAGAAGCTGAAGGAATTGTTTAGCAAATATGGTAAGATGGCAAGATTTCAGAGACAAACTTTTAATAAGTAAGCATGTTAGTGTTGTGATTTGCTGCGTTATGTGTTGATTAGCTCTTGCGTTTTGTAGGCCCTGCCCTCAGTATCCGGGTTATGACTGACGAGAGTGGCAAATCCAAGGGATTCGGCTTTGTCAGCTTCGAGAGGCACGAAGACGCCCAGAAGGTTAACAGCAACTCAGTGTTTTCTTTTGGGGACTTTGGCTCTTTTCACGTCTCCCCAGAAACTTTAAAAATCGCTCACTGCAATTCTTTCTTCCATTTTTCTCATGAGTTTTGTTTCCTTTGCTGTAGGCTGTAGATGACATGAATGGTAAAGAACTGAACGGCAGGCAAGTGTATGTGGGCCGTGCACAGAAAAAAGGGGAGCGTCAGAATGAGCTCAAACGCAAATTTGAGCAGATGAAGCAGGATCGCATGACCAGATACCAGGTTTGTCAACCCTTTACTTTGTTGGAGCACTTTCATACATAATGTTGTCACAAGAATGATTTAAATGTGTCTGTCGTGTATCTAAATTGGTGCAGTATTTCCAATTGGGGTTGCTGTCATATTGGAGCAGAACCTGAAGGACTGTAGCAGGAATCTTAAACTGCCATCCACAATTTTAGTTCAGTTTGTCTGATTCTACTGGAACAACAGTTATGTCTTGTTCTTGAAATGTCACTTTTTCTCCTCTAAATTGTTTATTAACAATCTCATTGTTGTAAATGTATCAGGGTGTCAATCTGTATGTGAAGAACCTGGATGATGGCCTAGATGATGAGCGTCTGCGCAAAGAGTTCTCTCCATTTGGGACCATAACAAGTGCAAAGGTAAAAACTACACGACTTCATTTGTGATCTTGAAATGAAAAATCAAAATTTCATATAATTTTTATGACTCTTAACAAGATAAGACTAAATGCTACTCCCTTTCTTTTCCCCTAGGTGATGATGGAGGGTGGCCGCAGCAAAGGATTTGGCTTTGTGTGCTTCTCGTCCCCAGAGGAGGCCACTAAAGCTGTAACAGAGATGAATGGGCGCATTGTGGCTACAAAGCCACTGTATGTGGCCCTCGCCCAGCGGAAAGAGGAACGTCAAGCTCATCTAACCAACCAGTACATGCAAAGGATGGCCACTGTCCGAGCTGTTCCCAACCCTGTCCTTAACCCATATCAACCTGCTCCGCCCTCAGGATATTTCATGGCGGCAATCCCACAGGTGTGTTAACTGCACCATATTTGTGTGACATAAAACATTTTGTCACCCTGCTTCTTAGAATCATTCTGTGCCAGTGTACTGTGCTTTTGGAGTAGCATTAACTAATGACGGCTCCTCATTTTTCTCAGGCCCAGAACCGGGCTGCATACTACTCTGCCAACCAGCTGGCCCAGCTCCGCCCCAGCCCACGTTGGGCCACTCAAGGAGTGCGTCCTCAGCGTAAGTGGTTACATGTAGATTGTGTGTGTATGCATGCAACCGAATACTTCAAAATAACTGATGTCTAATAACTGTTGCTGCTGTTCTTTTCTTTCTTCAGATTTCCAGAACATGCCCAATGCTATGCGCCCATCAGCACCCAGGCCTCAGACCTTAAACACCATCAGGGCAACTGCCACCACCAACACCCAGGTCCCTCGCATGATGGCTACCCAACGTCTGCGTAAGTATTTCATCTTTCACTTCGCAGGAATCAGATGCATTTAGTCTCCTTGTCATGAGCTGATATGTATTGATAATGTTTTGATCAGGTTGCTTTTTTTGCTGTTCTCATTGCAGCCACCCAAGCACTCAACCAGCGCCCTGCCAATGCTTCTGCTGCTGCAGCCCCAGTGCGTGCCATGCCCCAATACAAATATGCTGCTGGCGTGCGCAATCCTCAGCAACACATGCCCTCCCAGCCACCGGTCACGATGCAGCAGGTAAGAATGCCACCGATATTACTTTCTCAGTGTACACCATCCATAAACACGCTTACAGCAAACTTTAAAACTTTACAGTTTCAGGAAATTCCAGATCAAATGCAGTTACTGATTCCCCCCTCCCCACTTGGGTTCAGGCTTAAGAACCTGTTTATGCTGCTTTAAAATATATACATGGAACATGCAATTCTGTGTATACTTCAAGTTGTAAAATGTGTAAGTCAGTAACATTTTTTGCTTTATCCCCTCTCCTATTCCTTTCCTTCAGCCGGCTGTCCATGTCCAAGGACAGGAGCCTCTGACTGCCTCCATGCTGGCTGCTGCCCCACCTCAGGAACAAAAGCAGATGCTGGGTAAATCATCGGCTTAGATTTATAAAGAGCAAAAGTGTTTTAGGAAATCAGTGAAACTGTTTTAATGAGGGCATTTGACACATTAGTTAAAATGACGTAATCAAACTCAGTATTGACTTCTTCGTCCTCTTTTTAGGTGAGCGTTTGTTCCCCCTGATTCAGAACATGCACCCCAGCCTGGCTGGCAAGATCACCGGTATGCTTCTGGAGATTGACAACTCAGAGCTGCTTCACATGCTTGAGTCACCTGAATCATTGCGCTCAAAGGTTAGTATAAAAATATATGTATCTCTGAATTTACATGTGGTGGCATCTTGCAAGATTAAATGTGCTTAATGTAGTCTGTGCACCCAATCATCAGTTTTAAATGGACACCGCAGCAGACACATGGGCTTCATAAGTTTTGTTTTTGTTTTTTGTAGGTGGATGAGGCTGTTGCTGTGCTCCAGGCCCACCAGGCCAAGGAGGCTGCTCAGAAGTCCTCCACCCCTGCTGGCGTTCCCAGCGTCTAAGGTGTGTGCTCAGGAGAGAGGTTTTGTTTGTCTAAATTAAGAAATTTCTAATAATTCAAAGAACTGAAAATGATAAAGTCGAGCTAGAGTTTATGAATTTAAGTCCTGTATTTTTCTCTGTTGCAGATCGAGCATTTTGAAACCTGCTTCACCGATGGAAAAAGAAAAAAAAACTTAAACATTGAAAAACCTAAAACTCTGAAAACATTGCAAAATGATAAATTATTTCTTAAAAAAAAAGAAAAACGATTGACTTTGCCAGGTCTAGGGATGGTTTGACTAGACCTTGATCATAAAGAAAAATTTGTTGAAAAAAAAATAGCAAAATAGAGAAAATTGAGATGATTAAATTTGAATGCATTCCTGTTTTATGTCATTTTACTGTGTCGGTGCTCAATATCCGCCCACTTTAAGAAGGTGGTGACTGAGCATTTTGAAAGGTGATTTGTATCGTAAACTACTGGCTGTAATAAACTGTCAATAAATAATTTGCGCTCTCTCTTTAGTGACTCATTGGAATTGTCAACCGCTACACTTAACACAAACTTATCTTTTGCAGTCGGGGGTTGATTGAATGTATATGTTCCATTTAAAAACGCAGTGTTCAGCTTTCCTCCACCAGGTGTCGCTGTCTGTCATTGGTTTTCAGATTGCACTGCATGCCTTTGATCTTGTGCTGCTCTTGAGCAGTGGCCTACTGAACAATGTGCAGGAAATGTGAGTTGCATTATTAAATGCATGCCTTGTTTAACAGGGCACACTGCAGACCTGATCAGTATGTAGACTGGATCTTTATTTTTTTAATGCCTACAAACTTTTCCTGGGATAAAATTTTAATCCTATTGAAATTGGTGTTTCGTAAGCTTTTGATGATCCCTTTTTTTAACCCAGGAAAGTGTTTTTATCAGGACTATATTGCTTATTTTACTGCCTGATTGCACTAGTGGACTAATAAAAAAACATTCCAATATATATTAAGGTGCTCCATGCTCATACCAGTGTAGCCTGGCTCAGCCCTTTTAAGCTTAAGACATATTTCAAAACCTGATCCAGTAAATGGGTGACCCAAAACAATGTTCCACTGGGATTTCATTGGATTATCCAGCTTGGCCTCGTATGGTATTTGTTCATATCAGTTTACGGTTGACAGGGGAAGGATTTTCATCCTCACTGGTAGTAATGCAAATCAACATCAGGACTGTATTTGCCTTCTGTTTTCAGAGGAATCTGCATTGCTTCTTGTGGTTTTCATTATGGGCAGGTGGATGGAGCTGTTGTGTAGCCTGGTTGCAAAGCCTTGTGTTGCGTACATGAATATTTTGGCAGCTATACAATGTACAGAATGTTTGGGGATTTAGTGCTCATACTGAACTGCATCTACTAATTTAAAAACCTTCAGCTTACCCTAGATTCCTGCTGCCATGAGATTTTCACCCATATTTATTGGTCCCCCCAAGCTTTTCTATAAGGAATCCAAGCATAGATGAGTTGTTTTTTTTTTAAAAATATGGCAGTAAGGGTGAGAGCTGCAGTAATAATCTGAGGTATAGAATTTCATCCATCACTTCCTCTTGTCTCTAAATGATGATAGTGCTATGGTGTAATCCTCTCTTGCTTGGATTAGGCCGATCTGCAGCTGACCTGTCTATGAATTCATCAGCAATATCTTTCATGTGCGTTGAGTGTTTGCTCATGTAACTCAAAAACTATAAACAAGGTTTTATATGCATACATATACATGTTAAATGTTATAACCATTTCCTTCCTGTTTGATGGTTTAAATGCTTCCGATGTTTCGGGGCTTTGACATGTATGACTGTTTATTTAGTTTATTTGTTATATGGGTGTTTGACTCGGTTCTATGGGCGGGGAACTGTTTTAAAGCTCCCTTTTTTACGATAATTTGAGGCCCTTGAGCTGTATAATACTTAAATTAATAATAATGACATCATTTTTACTATTATTAGCCAATTTTCTTGTGACAAAAGTGAGATTTTGAACATGAACCATGGTGATCGAAACCATTTGGTCGGGCTCAGTGGCTCTGGTCCTGTGTGAAACGTTTTTACAGTCATTGTTCTGGTACTATGGAGCCGCTTTCTTCAAAATCTCGCGATGTGATTTGAAATTTCCGAGCCAGAACGAGAACTGTGAACAACAGAGCGAGCTCTGTGGGAGCTGTTGTCGTTCGAAACGGAACAGAGAGGTGGGACCGAGGACAGGAAAAATAAGTTGGCAAGTAATTGACGGCACTGCAGTGAGACCAGTAATTAACGAACTGAAACGTTTTCTGAAAAAGAGAGCGTTTCTTCTTCCCTGCTGTCTCCGGAACAAGTGTCACTAGCAACAGACGGTACGTTCTCATCGTTTCTAGCTAACCTGGCTAACGGGTAGCCAGTTGCTACCGCTCGCTGTGTTTGGTAGTTAGTTAGCTGACTTGCTTTCTGGTAACCGTCAGCTAGAAAAGCTGGAAGCTATGGAAAATTTCTTGTGGCACATAGCTTTGATTTGTTAACACCACCCTTCTTTACGTCTGGAAACGTAAGACATGGTGATAATTGGAACGGTAACGTAAACTGTCCTTAAACCCAATCTATAATGTAGCTAACTAGCGATGACTGATGTCTTTGAGAAGTTTGGTACTTACTGTTACAAAATGTTAGACCGACTCGTGGTACTATCACTATTTTATAGCTCTAAATAGCTACAAAGAACTATGTAACTGCTACATTTTATTTTGTAGCTCATTAAAGGCGCTGGTCTCCTTTTTAACCGACGTCAAATACTGCATCCTGATACTCTTAGTTTATGGTTAAAAACTGAAAGCACGAAGATAAAAGGTTATGGTTTCAAAGTTTTCTCAGGTTAGATGGTTCACTAAAATGTAAACCACACATCTATGTTAGATTAATTTGTTATGTGCTTAATGGTTCTTATTGATTGTTATAATCTTATTGATTATAACATTAGAATGTTTTGTATCGTGGAGGTTCTTTTGGATCTTTTCAAAAGTTTTGATTTTTAGTAAACACAGACCAGCTCTCACCTTTTGAAATAGTGCAGTATATGTGAACGGCAATCAGCTCTGTGACACTGACAGCTAAACCTACTACTTTAGGAGGCTGTGAATTAGTAAGTGGTGTGTGTGTGTGTGTGTGTGTGTGTGTGTGTGTGTGTGGCGAGGCAGGTAAAGTGATAATGACAGCTTGTCTTACTGTGTAAGTTTAAGTGCAATAAAAGCTTCCCAGGAATTGCTAAACAGGCTAAGAGTGAAGATGGACAGATGCTGACTCTAAAGTTTCAAAGTTAGACTGAAAAAACTGCAACTTAAAGCTGATGACAGTGGTTCAGGCACTGGGAGCTCGCCCACTTGGAGCATTACAGCTGTCATCATAAAGTAGACACACTTTAACGTGTTGTATAAGCGCTTTGAGTGCTCAGTTAGAGTAGAAAACCACTATATAAGAACTAGTCCACTAGGGGAAACACAGTAACCAAGAATGGATATAAGTTGAACACTGTATTGATATATTTTTAGAGTTTAATGAGGGATTATTTCTAAATCTAAACTAAAAATTGTAACATTTAAAATGTTCTACAAATTTATTTGGTAAGTAGTTCTTGGTTTAGAAGAACTCTTTGCACATTATTGATTGTGGAAGTTGCACACTAACAGGTGGGCAGTGTATTGGTGGGCATACCTTCCAAATAAATGGCTCCAAAGATAACTGGAACTGTTAAAAATAGTGCTTATGTGAACAGTTAGGTCCTTAAAATTGGATCCACCGCTCTGTGGTTAATCTAAGTCTTGGAGCATTTTCTGATCCTTAATTTTTCCAAAACATGTCCAGGCTCAGTGACCTTGTTGAGTGTCTGCTACTTTTATTATGTTTAACAAGTATTAGAGGGTTTTCCCTGGAGTCATCAGTGTTTGCGTGTTCAACGAACTTGGCAACTTGTTGTCTAGACCTGTTTGTTCTTCCATTAAGAGGTCATTAGCCCAGCATGGTGATCTGGCGATCTGGCCTTTATTTTCTGTTTGTCAGGACCACTGTGACCCCACACCCCACTTTTTTGCGTTTAGTAAACACAGCTGCAAGACTAGTTGGTGGTGGCCTGGACAACACCTCGGAAAGCTGCTGTTATGACCTGCATCTTGGGCAGTTAATCTATTTCTGCATACATTTTTTTTTTTGCCTTGAAGTAGGGCTGTTGCCTCGATGTTAAACCAGCACCTGCTTGTTTGGAATGAAAATTTATATAATAGAGGCACAAACTGTGTATCATCTCTCAACTGCTTCTCCTGAGGAATGCAGAAGTACAGTTTAACTTGAGAAACATCCCAAATCTTTAGTCATAATGGTGTTTGTTTTATGAATTGCTCACTTCAAATTTTCTTGGAGTGTTCCACTTCATTATGTTTATTTTCAAGTTACCCATTTTCACGTGGTAATAACGGCTCACAATCATATTGGCTAAAAAGTGTAGAATTGGTACCTGTGAAACATGTGGCCTTGGTTTTTAGACGGAAGTTCCTAAAATAATTAGCTTTTGCTAGTGAGTCAGTTAACAACATTCAAACTTTGGTAGTCATAATGCTTCAAGCTGATTTGTTTGAAAATGTAAAAAATACATTTCATGGATAAATAACCCCTTTTTAGTGTTTGTGTAATCATGGAATAAAGATGATTGTTAAAGCTTTCAGAGGGGAAATGAAGGCAAAGCTTTTTCTTGCTTTACATGTTAGAACTACTCTGCATTGTAGGACTGTTTGGGACTCTTTCAAATATAACCATTTTTACATTTTCTAGTACATTAGTACTTGAACAAGCAGCAGCAGATTCATGTGTGATGGGGATGGGGTGGGAGGAATAGCGAACATTCCCGATAGCAAACCAGTGAAAGCCCAGTGTGGCAGTACCTCAACCCGGCACAGTACCAAGTGATCAACCACTGGAATAGAACCCTGATAATAGGCTTTGTGGATAGAACTGAAATATGAAACATGAAAGACTGGTCAGTGCTTGTTAACCCCATAAAATAGTGGCCAGTTACATTCTACACCTCACCAACCACAAAATGCAAGGGTTTTCCACTACATTATGTTCATAATGTAGATTCTTTGCAAAACTTTGCAAACCACTGGCCTCATGTAGTAGCGCTTTTCTGTCACCACGGGGCAGTGTCAAAAAAATGCGAAACATTGCTATAATATGGCCTATTCTTTTGTGTTCGCGTGCTTTCTTCCTTATCCTAGCTTTGATCTTTGATCTTCCTTTTGGTGGTGTACTCCAATGTTACTTTTTTTCTCTATATTTTGAGTACTGCTGCTGGTAGTTCCTCCTGCACACTACTTTAGAATATTGAGTAAACTGTAACTCAGCAGACTTGCTGTAGACATTTGTGTTCGGTAAACTGCGATTGGCTGATTGCTCTTCAGTGTTCTGTTTCAGAAGAAAAAAAGTAGTGAAGAAGGTTATTGAAGTGGGACTATAGGAAGCTGTAAGGCCTTCTTGGAGACTCATATTTAGATGCTCTACATATTCCCTTTTGATGTAAGTTTGCATGTAGCACAGGCACAATTAATATTTAGGCCAGCTCCTACACTGCTGTGATGAACAGATTTTCAGGGTTTGAAGAGTCCCCGATACCAGGTTTTTCTTTCTCTGGCACAGATTTCGAAGGATTATTTTCACCATGTACAGTATTTTATAACTATTACCCTTCTTTTGTGTAAGCAGAGAAAATGTGTCACATGCATTTTACTCATTAATTTCTCTCCATTTCACACCCATTTCCTGAGCTGTTGGCTCTCTCAGCTGAGTAGAAATGCCAGGATGTTTACCTCATCCCGCCCCCTCCTTTTGAGGGAAGTCTGAGAGGTGGGGGACAGCTGGAGACTGTACTGGCTTTGTTGGGGTTGGAAACTTTTCCCTTTCTTCTCCCTGTCTGCCTGCTTTGCCTCTCTTTGTACATTAAACAATGCCTTCCCAGTTCATGCAGCTGTGGTGATTGTTTTTGTGTACTTTATTAATTTTATGTATTGCTTTGTCACAATCTGAACACAATCCATTCACATGTTTTTGATCATATAGACCTCATAGGAAAATAGTCACACCTGCATGTTTTATAACTCTTCCCTGTACACATTACTACGGTGTTAAATCTACCGTCTAACTACACTAACCACACCTCCAAAGTTCAGTTTGCTCCACATCAGTGAAAAGAGAGGAACTCTGTTAGACCTTCAGCCCTCATCAGTCAGTATTGGCTCACCTTGCCTTCTGAGATGTTGCTCTGTATCTTTAATGATGCAGTGAAACTCTTAGTAATGCATTGACTATCCCCAGCTCCATAGAAGCCCAGGAATGTGCACAGAGGCAGTATTACACAGGAGATGGGTAGGGCAGGAATGCAGCTGATTGACTACACTGGTGATAAGCTGTGTGATGCCCATCTTTCCTGTCATTGCTGCTGTCTTTATATTTCTCTCTGTATACCTGTCCATCTGCCAACCTTTCTTTAAATCTTGTTTTCACTTGTCTTATGTATATCGCTATCTCTTTATTTATCTAAAATTCACATTATACTGTATACTAATCAGTAAGTCTGCACCAGTATTTGTGGGGGATTTCCCTTGCCCTCTCATATTAATCCTGCACACCCTACTTGCCAGTTATAGAAATGCAGCTTACTAGTTAACCTTACTAGCTAAGTTTAGACTTGGTAGATGTGATTATTAAGAGTTGAGTGTAGGCATTCTTCTGCACTGCATCCAGGGTTATCCTGTTAATTTCATTATATTTTAAAAATAAAAATTGCATTCACTTTAATATGCATTGTTAATTTGAATGAAACTTGTATTTTGTATTTTTATAGGGCAGCACGGTGGTGCGGTGGTTAGCACTGCTGCCTCACAGAAAATAACATCTGGAGGGTCTGGGTTCGATTCCACCTTGGCCCAGGCCTTTCTGTCTGTGTGGAGTTTGCATGTTCTCCCCGTGTCAGCGTGGGTTTCCTAGGGGTACTCCAGTTTCCACCCCAAAGACATGCATTTACTGGGGTTAGGTGAATTGGTCACTCTAAATTGCCCATAGGTGTGAGTCTCTGTGTTGGCCCTGCGACAGATTAGTTGACTACGAAAATAATTACATCAAAGGAGGGTGCCGATTAACTTCTATGGTCTCAATGCTTGAACATGGACAGTTTTGGCCTTCATTTTCCTTTATATCCATGTGACCAGGCTAGACTAGAATCTCAACATAGCAGGAGGAGAAAAGCATATTCTCTCATTGTTTTGTTGTGTGTGATGTTTATTCTTTAACATCAATTTCATTATTTTATGACATAGGTTATAGGTTACAAATATAAGCAAATTCTGCACCAATCTTACAAATCTAAGTTTATGCAGTTTATCAATTGAAGTATATGCAAACTATCAGGAAAAATAACTAACATGGTACAATGAGACAGCAGGTTTGTGAAATAAGGGTGATTGCATGGAACTGCAGTCAGAATCGTATGTCTGTAGACGGTTACATCTTTCAAACATGGAGGGAAATCAAACGGTAGATAAATTAAGAAGGTTGTCCAGGTGTGATAGTTTTCCATTACTGCCTTCTGGCTGACCATATCTGGATATTTTTGCACATGTAAAGTAATTCAAGATGTTAAATATATGGGAAAACATGAATCCCTGCCACAGGAAATCACTGCTGCTCTTAAGTTTATTGTACCCATGGTTCTCAGCATGTGTTTAGTGTGAGGCATACTCTCCCAGGCTGCATCAGGTCAGTTAAGGTCAGTACTGGATCTGTACTCTCTCTGGAATGCCAAATAAACTCAGTCTCCAGTGGAATCTCTGGCGCATCTACCAGCTCACATTTATTTCGATTTGCTTTCGCATTTTATTTAATTTTTTGTCCTCGTGTTTCTCGTTTTTGTCAAGCGTCCTACACACTCCAGTGCTAGCAGATTTCTACACTACATTACCTAAGGGCTTTTTTTCTAGTGGATTTATGAGCCATATGCTGTGTTTTTCTGAACAAGATTATTTCTTTCTGAACGTAAATATATGCTGTTTATAAATTAGCTTCTGAGTCTTAAAAGTGGCACAAATGCAGAAGTACCAACAGGGGGCGACTCCTGTGGTTGCCAAAAGAAATGTGGTTTTATGGAAGTCTGTGGAAAATGGCCCTTTGCTCTTTAACTACAGTAAACATATTCTTGATGTGTTGATGGACTCGCTAATTTCAAGAAATACTGAATCCGACATAAAATTGATCTAGAAGATTACGGTACCTATTAGAGTAAAGAAGGAGGCTAAATCAACGTATTTGCCCAGGTGGGATTACCTTAACTAGGGCTGCAACTAATGATTACTTTGGTAGTCAAGTAATCTATCAATTTATTTTATTGACTAGTCAATGATTATTTCAATCTTACCTCACCTGTTCAGGCCTGCCCAGGTGTGAATATCACCTTGTTGTCTCTTCTCATAAAATGATGTATTTTTATGCAAGTTTAAAACTAATAAAATGTATTTTTAACATTGTGGCCATCACAATAAATATCAAGCAATGCATATTCAAGTGAATGCGATTTTTATTTTTCAATAAAAGTGCATTCAACTTTATACTTGTTTTCTGTGAAATGCTCCCACACCCGCACAAAAAATAACTCAACTTTCTCTGATAATTATAAATGTTAAATACTCCATGTATGTTAGGGTGCAGCATCAAACCAGCGTATGCATTTCTAATGACTGTTTCTAGCTGCCAATGTTTGTAATGCTGTTATTGTGGTGATCAATGTTTGCAACAACCAGATCCTGACATGTAGATATAACATCTGCAGCTTTCTGAATTGAAATTTTTATATTATAAATATTATGACAGTCTTTAACAAAGTTTACAAATTAAAATCAGACACTGCAATAGACACTGATCTACTTCATTTTCTTTCAGCAATGAACTTCATTGTTTGGAGGCTGCACCGCCGATGACATCTGCAAATTTTGTTTTCAAAATGTTGTAATGGCTAAATACTATTAAAATTAATTGTTCACTCTTACCTGTGAAAGGTAAACCCGGGTTATACAGTTTTGATTGTGAAACCGTTTGAACAACGGTTGAGTGCGGCAGCTCTGTCGTTCTTTGCTTGCTGATTTTACCACATCCATATAGCAGCGATGTGGACATGCACTTCAGCGCTCATTGCGGCGTCAAGGTATATATGTTCTTCTTAAGTATTGTTGCAGGCAAAAACTGAGGCAACAGTGCCCCCACATATTCCTGTGGTGTATTGCAGCTACAAAATTACACATGCAGTTTGATATGACACGTCGACTTCAAAATTTCACGTCAGCAATTTTTTTTTGTCATCATTGATGTGCATTTGTTAAGTACAAATATTACGTATAATTGTGCAGTGTCCTTAGTTTTATAGTCAGAGCTGCCCTTGCTGGCAAGTCTAGATTCAAGACATCCAAGATGGCAAAGTTGTAAAGGCTGAGGTATACGCGTTTAGTATTTGTTTGTGGGACATATGTTTGTTTGCAAGTTTGTTTTTTATTTGCAGATCCTGTAAAATGCATTTGTGACCATTTTGAAACTAGAGTCTCTTTGTTTAGATCTGAGCAATACTGGGGCTGAGATCAAAGCTCTATAGTAGAAAAGACCTTTACTAAAAATTGCTCTATTTCTCTGTATCATTCTTTCCTTCCATCCTGGATTGAGCAATAAATAAAATCTCACAAACTGCTATTTCTCCTTGTACGAATGGAAGACACATACACACACACACACGCACACACACACTCAGTGAAACATAAAGTTAAAGACATTTACCAGCAACCAATCATATCAATAACAACCTGAAAACAATAGGGGACATGGAAAACAAATTGAGAAATTGGTGACCTTGAAAGACCAGAGAATAAAGGTCTGTTTAGAATCTAAAGTTGCATATGAGGATGCAAGGGTCTGCTAATTTCTGAGCCGTTACTGAACCAGCTCCCTAGCCGTGAAAGTCAGTGAAATGTTGAATTGCACTGATGTGTGAACAGCACGGCCAGTATTCTGTCTCTTCACTGCTGGTGAGTGGGTGTCATATGTGTTTCATCCTCCGTGGTCTGTTAGGCAGCTCCCTCACCTAAACCACACACATTATTTGCAGACATGCATTCAAAGTGGGCCATTTCCAACTGTGCACTGCATGTGAGAGAAGGCAATCATGGAAAATAACCTGAGCCAGTTCTCCTGAAATTATCTGAAATTCATGGATGAAAGTATATCAAATTTTACTTGAATGTGATGTTATAAATGTGAATTTTTTTTCTTTTCTTTGGGTGATGAAATTCAGTAGTAGCAGCAACACTGGGCTGTACTGATTAGGCTTGTGTTAATGTACTTACATTGGCACAGAATGAGTAAAGCTTTTACTGCTGACCACAGTTTGTGGCCAATGAGCTGACATAGGTGTTTCATTTTGTGAGTGAGACTTAGCCAGCTGTCTCATCTGAAGGCCCTGGCTGAGTCTAGCTGCATCATCAGTCCTTTCATCACACACATGCGCACGCAGCTATCTGCTCAGCAGTGATAAGCCTGGTCATTCACTCCTTGGCTGATTTAGATGCAGTGGTAGCTTTGTGACAGACACCAAGGTCAGGATAAAGCACCTACCCTACATTTTTCTTTTCACAGGTGAATGAAGGTTATTAGCCTCTGTCATCCAGTACACGTCACACTGTACCCTGAGTTTTGCTCACAGTACAGTGAGGGAGATTTTTACATTATATACAACATGTGTATCTGTAACAGTTTGCAGTCCCCGTTAGTCTCAAAATGGTAGAAAGCAGGGTTTCAACCAGAAAAGATGTTCAACTCAGCACTTACAATAGGGAACTGAGACATTTTAAATAGTAATATACCTAGCATAACCATCATGGAAGAGTAGGATGTTTACATATATGCTGCAGCATGACAGAAATAAGTCTTCCAAACATCCAGTCCTATGTGATACTTCATTTAAGTCCTGCATCTCCTTCTATGTATGCAAAAAATACAAAGCCAGCCCTGCCTACTACATCAGGGTTTCCTGTTTTCAGTCCTTACTCAAAGCTAGAGGAGTCAGAACTGTGGAGCAGGGAGGGGAGAGAGAGAAGGAAACTGTGGGGAGAATGAGCAGCTTGTGCTTGAGAAAAGCAGGGAGGTGTTGGTGCTGGTAGTGTCAGTGGTTTGGTTGCAGCTGCACGGCTGCTGTGCTGAGTGCTGCTTTTGATGTTTGGGTGTGGCAATGGTGGTGCAGACAGATTTGTGTACTAGAGTTTCAGTAAGCTCTTAAGTATGCACATGTACAGTATATGTGAGAGAACATTGTAGGCCTCTCTTGCGTGTGGGTAGTTTTGGGTGTGTGTGTGTGTGTGTATCCTCTAGCAGTGTCTGCAAGTGTTTCCATTCCACTGCATGGTTCATTGCCAAGGTGTAACCAAAGACACAGATAAACAAACACATGCACATTCAGGGATGGGTGCATGGCAAGCAAATGAGACATCCATAGTAGAATGCCCTATGCCCTCAGGGCTGGTATAAATGGTGATGAGTTGCATTAACGTCACTGTTGCCGAATTATACCCTTGCAGTGATCATAATGGGAACTTTAAGCGGGCAGAACATATATTAGATTAGCTCAGAAGCCACTTAAATTAATAAATAGATAATCACACAAATAGATATGGCGCTCACAGGAGGCATTATATTTTAGGAACTTTATTTTTCAAGAACCATTTGTCATGGAACTTTGTGTTAGCTAATATGACGACTCTTGCCAAAAAGTCTTTAAACAAAGCATTGATAACTATCCATTACAATACATTATAAAAAAGATAACTTCTACAAAGTTCTCCTTTCTTCATGTTAACACTGGTCAGGTGGTTGATGGACCTCCAGCTGTTTACCAGTAAATCTTTTAATGGTGGTTACAGGAAAAAGCGCTGCCGTTTTAGATGCTAGACTGCCTCTTTGCGCTTGCCGCACATGTGAAGATAGACTGCATGTAAAACAACCCCTACTGTTGTGTTAACTAGGTTTTTGTTGAAAAATTGCACTAGCTAATGAGTGGTCACTAGTCTTAATGGCGGCACCCAATAGCAAACTCGACAATGTAGAACTTAAAGGTTGCTAATGCCGGTGAAATGTGCATGCTTACATGGCGAGACCTGAGCACTGCAGAATTTAAACGAAGCATTGAAGCAATATTTTTGTGTCAAGAATTTTTTTTTTTATATAATTGAATTATTCAAGTTACTCAAGGAATCATTGCAGCCCTAGTTCAGGGTTCTAGCCAGCAGTCCGGCGTTGCACCTTGCTGAGGTGCTGTCACACCAGGCTGAGAATTGCAGAAGTTAGCTACTGGTATTGCTATTGTAACATTTAGCTAGTGCCATGACCTCTGGCATTAGCATTGTTTGGTACGCCCACCTCCCACCCCGAGTTGTATGTTTGGTACCCATCATTCCAGCTTGCAAAAACAGGAATACTTTAAGCATTTAATCTTTGAGTCAAGTATTGAAAAACTCGACTCACTTAAGATGGCAGATTTTAGATTACGTTAAATGTTATCATAAAATATTTTCTGTTCTTAGAATCTGAACTAAACATCCAACAACACATTGATCAGTGTTTATCCTTTAACTATCCTGTACTTTTTTTCCTTTTGCTTTCTGCAGGTTCTGTTGCATCAATTTCACACCACTTGACTCCCACCCCTCCGCCAAAATCCGGCTATTAGATGTGACCACGAGGTTGATAAGGAGAAGCCATCATGTCTTAAATGCAGAAGGGCCCTCTGGAGCCCTGCCCCCCCACCATGGCCCACCCTCCCCCTCTCCCTCCCCCATCCACCACCTTACCCCTTCTCCAAGCCCCATCCAAAACCCAGACCTCTCTGCACATGTGAGAGACAGGCTACCCAACCCTGGCTCCCCACTGGCGCACCCTTCCCCTCCCTCCGGAGAGATGAGCTTGCAGAAGCACCAGCAGCTGGGCCGCGGAAGTGGTGGAGTAATGGGTTCTGATCGGGACCTGCAGTCCACTGCTTCCTCCATCTCTCTGCCCTCTGTAAAGAAGGCCCCCAAAAAAAGGCGTCTTTCCCTGGCCTCACTTTTCAGGCGGCAAGGACGAGAGTCTAAATCAGGGCGCCAAAGGTCCCGAGACCTCCAGCATTCTGGACCTGGAGGGCTAGGAGGGGTGGATGGCATCGCCAGCATTGAGAGTATCCACTCTGAGATGTGTAATGACAAGAACTCTGCCTTCTTCTCTGTGGCTGGGACCGGAGCTGCCTCATCTGCTGCTGCTGCTGTTGCTGCTGCCTCCACCTCATCTGCCTCTGGGCCTTGTTCCTCTACCTCCTTGGCCTCCAAGATGGGGGGTGGGGTTGGGGCAGAGCTACTGGAGTGCCCGCTGTGCCTTCTGCGTCACTCCAGGGAGAACTTCCCTGACATCATGACCTGTCACCACCGGTCCTGCATTGATTGCCTGCGCCAGTACCTACGCATTGAAATCTCAGAGTCCCGTGTCAACATTAGTTGCCCTGAATGTTCAGAGCGCTTCAACCCACATGATATCCGTATGATCCTGGGAGATCGGACACTAATGGAGAAGTATGAGGAATTCATGCTGAGGAGGTGGCTGGTAGCTGACCCAGACTGCCGTTGGTGTCCTGCACCAGACTGTGGGTAAGTAGGAAATTTAAATACTTGGTATGTAGTGGAACATAAAAATTCAAGTTTTGTTCTTAACCACATGTGTTTCTATACGTGAAGTTTCTGTCTCCTGACCACCATTGAAATGAAATGTAGTTACTGGTTCAAAATGGGTTTCTGGAGGCATTGCCCAGATGGCTATTGAGTGGCAAGGCTTCCTTCTTATGGGACACTGCCGAAACCAAAGCTTGTGGATTTCTTTCAGCTTTAAACATTACCTTCACAAAGTAATTTTGCCTTTCTCTCTCAGTCAGCACTGAATACAGAGGCATCTCAACTAAATAAACTTCATTGTAATTATAATGGGGAAAAATGCCAATGCAGGCTCATCAGTAAACAATAAATTTGCTAAAAAAAATGAAAACACTTCAATTGAAAAGTTAATAACTGAGCAACCAACACACAAATGAATATTTGACTATTTGGAATATGAACTTTTTTTCTGAGACCATTTAAAGCTGTGACCACACTGAAAGTGATTTGCTTGTAGCACATTGCTTTGCCCTTTCTGATTGAACCTTCAGACGCACCAGGTCACGTGTCAATCGGCACCATTTGTCAGTCTCATTGGCATTTGCTTGCCTGTAAATTGAGAAAAGTTTATCTTGGTTCCCACCAACTTCCCATTGCCTGTTGGTATTTCATCTGTAATTGCTTCACGTCATGGAATATCATTTATTTTCTGTTGCCTCTGCTTGCCACATCACTTCTAGTGTGGACACAGCCGAAGGATTGGCTGTGATAATCTAAATCATGTTCCCTTGGAGCAGAAAATGGGTGGATGGATGACTATAGCAGGTGAAAAGTAACAGTTCTGGATTTAAAAACACAGAAGCATAATTTAAGCGTCCAAGCAAATTTATAAGTTAAGCCTAAAGAGTTTAGTCAGTTTTTGACTATCATTGCAGGGTTCTAGACAACGGTTGATTGCCCAGCACTGTGACATGCTGAGGTAATCTTGTACCAGGTTTAGAATTTCACTGATTCACTATTGGAACTGTTCTATCACTGGAATTAGCAAACGACACACACAGCACCCCATCACCGATACCAAACAGACATTTTTTCCTCTCTCTGGTTAGATCACTGCACTATAATATTATTTCACTGCAATTTGCAATCTACCACCGCCATGGCCAGTTTTGTTCACAATGTGCATGTGCAATCTTGTGATGGTCCTGTTCATGCTTGATTTTGAAGGGCAAAATAGAGACCAGCATGAAATTGAGGGGGAAGTGGAGAAAAAGTGAGCTCAAAAGACAAATTTGGGCTTTTTTTAAACATAGAATCCAAGGCGCTTGTCTTGCTGCTTGTCTTCATAGACTCACAAGGTTAACACACTGATGTGTTGGTTAAGGAATGTTTTTTTAACAATAGTTGCACATGTTATTTTCAGAGCATCCCAACAGAGACTAGTGGATCCACTCTCTTCTTCATCATCAAGTCACAAGGTCCAATCAGATTCAGGGGCCTTGAGTGACTTCTAGGACCAACTACTGTAACAGAATATTGCATACATGATGTTATCCAACTGTTCACCATCACTGAATTAGAAACCTGTCACAGCATTTAGAGAGTGTTGTTTACGATGACGAAGACGAAATAATTTCATTGACAATCCTTTTTTTTTTCATGACTATCGCGAGAAGGTGACTAGATAAAAATGGCTGTTTGATGAATAAAACATGACGAGACGTCTGTGAGCTTTTGTTGATGAGACGAAAAAATTAATGAATTTTTCGTCAGTCATCCAAAATGCATGACATATCTGCCTATAGACTATTTTACTGTTTGTAAACAATGATGACGTAGGTAATGATGCATGCACACTTTGGCAACGAAAATACGGTGCAACAACCAGCCTTGTTGATGCTGATGTTGCTTTAAAAATCACGTTTTACTGCTGTGCAGTGTCGTCCTCATTGGATTTGAATGGAATAGCTGTAAAAGGGTTTATTGTGCTTGTAATCTGTGAAAAGCTAAAACCTATCAGTAATGCTGCTGCATCCCATCTATTTTTAGTCCTGCCCCACCACCTCCATTCCTTTAATGACTGATGGACCATGGTGGACGCTGGACGTTGCCCAAAGGACCTCAGTGGATGTCAAAACAGTGTCATTTTAGAGCAAAGCATTTTCTGAAAAATTAAATGAGATCATCAGACTAATTTTGCGTGCCCACCTCGTTAGCAAGCTGTTCCTATTTCTTTTTAGTTTTTTTTTTTATTTTTTAGATTTGGCAGTTTCAGTTTAATTCAACAACAACACTGCAAAAATAACAGACTGTATCAGAATACAAGCAGTTTAATTTGTTTCAAAGCATCCAGTCTCAACTTTGTTCCATACTTTGATAAGAGTACAAAAGATTTATTTTGTTACTTTGGTTTAGAATCTTCGCACTAGTTAAAGATGCCTGGTGTTGTATGGTGTCTGCTTTTATATATAATACGCAACTTAGACAAGGTCAACTCCATTGCTTATATTTTGCACATATGTATGTTCATTGCAAATTCTGAGAAATAGGCATTTTAAACCTTTAATTGTGTTCCTTACACTTTAAATACTGCTTAATTAAAGTGACAATAGCAACGATTGGTCGTCTAGTCGACTAGTCGTACACATCCCCACATCACTGGTTGTGATGATGCATAAAGTACAGAGAAAAATGGCTGAGGCATAAGTGGAGATATTTGAATATAACTGTGTACTGAATACTACTTGAGTATGGCCCTCTCTGGCAGTAAATAATTTTCGTGACTCTTCATCATAAGGATATTCTATTCATTACGACGTCTTGGTGGAAACTCCTCATTGACTTGACTCCTTTTGTATGTGATGCTTTATTTAGTTTGATTTGCCATAGTCAATCCATATTAAACCCCTGTCTTTCTGTCTGAAGGTATTTATTTCTGCTCTGTCGGTGTGCCTTGCTCCTTGTCCCTCCTCCAGTAATCCAGTGGTGGTGGACTGTTTTCGCTGTTTAATCCTCTCTCTTCCTGAGTGATGACTCGTTGGCCTCCTTCCACTCAAAACCCACCCCACCCCCTCCCCCAAGCTGTCACTGTGTTGTCACTTTGTAGAGGCCCTAAATGGTCAAACTGTGACTCTAATTTACTGACAAATCAAATCAATGACTCTGAGTGGACATCTATCTTAAGTTTCTTAACCATTTATGATTTTTTATTATGGATAAACTAAACTGTTAATTACTGGCAATACTGAGTGATGTGGAATCTTTCAATGGAGTAATAATAAAAAGCAAAATAAAAATGAAATTCGATATATATATATATATATATCGAATTTCATTTTTATTTTGCTTTTTATTATCATACCTTCAATCCATCTGGGTCTCTATCCATGACGGTGTTACCTTCTCCACTTTGTAGACTCCAAAACCACAAGGAGTTGAACCATGAAATTTGGCAAATATGTTCTTTACTCTTCAAAGATGTGCAACACAATATTCCTATTCCTGGATGTTTACTACCCTTTGCACACTTAGGCTGTATTTATCTGAGGTTGAGAGTAAATAACCCACCACCTGGTCATTGCTTCTCCCCTATGAAAAGATTTCTTCCTGCAAAGTGGGACATGATAGAAAGAGCCACTGATTAATATTACATCACTTCTAGGCTGCAGTCTTGCTGATTAGCCTGTTATGACAACTTCTGATTGGCCAAACATTGTGTCTATTATGTTTTGTCAGGGAAGGCTCATGGCCATAAATAGTACAGAATGAGATTCATCATTGAGCAATATTAAATCCATACCTACTGCTCAACAATATTGCAACATGGTTGCATTATGTTTTATAAATAGTTGCCCTATGATGAGGGTATTTACATAGCATGGGTGCATTATGTAGTAATATTCTTGTACACACAAGTATAATATAACATCTTGAATTCTTTGCAAGTATGCATTATGGCTTATTGTTATAGATTATATAATAGGCATTATGTAGTATACACCCTTGGACAAGTGCACTTTCTGTAAGTTGTTTACCATGGAAATCTTTTGTCTGTTCTAGGATGTGATTAACATTTATACCAATACTTTCTGGTAAAGATGATCACAATATCGGTCTCTTCCAGCATGCTTAAAATTGTTTTGATTTAATGAGTATTTTGAGCATTTTTTAGCTGAAATAAGCATAATATTTTTACAAACCCAGGGGTGACTAAAAGTATTTGGATCAAAGTTTAGGCTTCCAAATTAGGGCAGAATAGTTTTTCTGAAGGTAATAAGATGTATGCTGAAGGGTTTTCTATTATAAAATGTGGCTGTAATGTTGTCCTGACTTATACATTTATTTTATATTTTCATTAATCACAGGACAATATCTCAGTTGGTGATGGGTCTTGTACATCAAGAAACAACCCAACAAAGTTGTTTTAACACAGGCACAATGTGTGAAACAACTCACTTAGTTTAGGAAAATAATTTTCCATAAGCAGGTTCCCCTGTATCATGTATCATGCTGAAAAACTCTCTCCCTCTTGCTCTCGCTCAGCCATTTCCTTTTCTTCCAGGAATTGTTTGAGGTCTGTTGCCTATAAAAAAAAAAAATGAATCCATCCCTTCAGACCTTCTTGAAGTACTGTTTGTACTTTGTTCTGAAGCCATAATAACTTTCAAAAGTTGGTCAGTTGGATGTGGGTGTGTCCCCCCACCCCTTTGAATGTCCTGTTTTGTAAACTTGGCCAGAATCCTACAGAACATAGGAGTTGTTGGTGGATTGACATGTTTTTGTGCTTTCACAGCAGCTAAAGTAGCATGAGACACAGGTGGACTTCTTGGTCTTGGATAAGTTTTCCTGTGCTTTTTTTTAAAAAATTTTTACTAGAAGTATTTAAATTTGGACATGTGATAACATAGTATTTTTGATAATGATATCACTTTTAGATCAGTGTTCAGCTTATCTGGTCTTCCAGGTGTTGCTGTCATCAGCTGTGTCTTCAGCTAATGTCTGTAGAGCAAAGCTTATTCTTTCCTTTCCTTTAAGTGCAGAACACCACTGGGCAGAAAATGAGGAATCAAATCAGAATGACATTTATCACTAGACACCACAAACTTTGAGACACGTCCTCAGTGTCTGTACAGATGACTTTACAGTATATAGTGGACAGCTGGCTGTTACCTTTGTAGTGCAGTGTTTGATCATAATGCATTTTATTTTCATTAGCCATTATTTGTTCATTCTCAGTTTGTAGAAAGGAAATGTGTATTTTTGTAGGCTTATATATTTATGAGGCTCAGACATTTTCCCCCTGGTTTGGTTCAGAAAAAGTAAAAATGGATGGAAACTGTATTTACAGCTCAGAGACTGTGGAAATTGCTTTTCCATTCTCAACAGAAGTTTAAGTTATTGCAGCTCTTCATGTAGCTGATTTACACACAACAGGGTTCATGAAGCCATTTGCTTCCCCATTTCTACAATTCTTGTAAAAATAGGGCTGCACAGTGCTAAGTGCAGGTCATTTTAAATGAGACCTATATGTCCCTGTGATTCCTCACTGTCTGCATTGTAAACACAGCTCTCAGTAAAGTAAACTGATCCCCAGTGGAGGAAGTCTCCCAGGCTCTCCGTGGCTCTGTGATTGAAACTTAATCCCTGGGTCAGTCACAGAGGGGCTGGGAGACTTCTGCTGCACTATAACCACGTCACACACTGTTGGGTTTCCCCAAGGAACTGATCTAGATGGTATTTTGCAGCTGTCGTCTTTAAGCTGATTTACTTTATTTTTGAACATTGTGTTTTTGTCGGGGCTCAAGTCTGTTGTGTTGAAACATACATTTTAACACTTCTGCTGTTACTTTAGTCTCCATGTTTCCAACAGTTGATAAAAGAGGCAGAGAGACAGAGACAAAGTGACTAGTTTGCTGTTTGAGATCAGTGAATATACTCATGAGAAGGTGGAGTAGATGTAGGAGTATGCATATTGGAAATGTCATCAGAGCTGAAAAAAATAAAACATTCTTCTGCAAGACTTTCTCTCAAATGTCAGCTTTGTTGTCAGTACCTTGATTTTCCTAACTTTAATTGCTATCTCAAAATTTGGTTATAAACATTTTTCTTCTTCTGTATAGTGCCATTGTTTTCCTTCAAACTAAAATCCTCTCAGAAGCAGAAGTCTCACCACTTGGCAGCCTTCTGTGGATACTGTCCTAAAGACATACTTTAATTTGGATTCTGTTCCAGGACCATGGTGCACTGTTTTGCTAATGAGATTTTTGTCCCCCCTTGGCAGATATGCAGTTATTGCCTTTGGGTGTGCCAGTTGTCCAAAACTGACGTGTGGGAGGGAGGGCTGCGGCACAGAGTTCTGTTACCATTGTAAGCAGCTGTGGCATCCCAACCAGACTTGTGATGCAGCACGACAGCAGAGAGCCCAGAGCCTCCGTCTGAGAACGGTGCGCTCGAGCTCCCTCAACTACAGCCAAGAAAGTGGAGCCGCAGGTAGGCCGACTCAAAACATGCTCATGTGAAACTACACAGCAACACTGATCATTAGCCCTCAGTGAGTATTCACTCCTCCATATTTCACTGTTGTAAACCATTCTTTGTTACTCCTAGCTGATGACATCAAGCCATGTCCGCGCTGTGCTGCTTACATCATCAAGATGAATGACGGCAGCTGTAACCACATGACCTGTGCTGTCTGTGGCTGCGAGTTCTGCTGGCTCTGCATGAAGGAGATCTCAGACCTGCACTACCTGAGGTCAGCACCTCAGCACACGTCCACAGATATACAGTACACTGATGCACTAACAGTTGAATTCTTTCAGTGTGACGTTTGAAAGATTTTTAAAATATTTGAAGTATTTTAAGAATTTAGAATTTTTAAAAAAAGAGCGATGCTGTGATGCAAACATGTTGGTCATGTGATTCTCCGTAGCTAGTGGTTGTTCTAGGATTTGTTTGTTGATTAACTTTTGTTTCCGGATTAGTACCTGAGATTAAAAGCCTAGCCAGCATTTCATAGTTCTACCTGTGAAGGTTTCTGACTGTGTGTCTTTACCCCCCTCAGTCCATCAGGCTGTACTTTCTGGGGAAAGAAGCCGTGGAGCAGAAAGAAGAAGATCCTTTGGCAGCTGGGAACACTCGTGGGTGCCCCTGTTGGCATTGCACTCATTGCAGGGATAGCTATCCCTGCCATGATTATTGGCATTCCTGTATATGTGGGTAGGAAGGTAAGGCCTTGAGCACACAAAGTTACATGGTAGTGTGGGACATACTTCAGTTTCTTGCTTACAGTTTTTACTACATGGGGTTTTATTTATTTATTTTGTACTATTAGGATGTGCCACTATTTAGATTTACAGTGTTATAAAGTCATAGTTCATTCTTTGTGTTGCATGTAGCCGTTTAAGTAATCTCACAAAGCACTCCCCTCAATCTTTTCAGCTGTCCACATGCTTGTTGTGCAAGTTTATTCATGTCACAGCTGTCAGGAGTCAAAGTAAATGTGGCGAATAGCCAGAAACAATCACTGCATCAATCAGTAACTAACCTGTTCTCCTGAAAAACCAGTGTACGCACTGATGTCTAGTTTTCCCAGGCTCTGAAGTCACCTTGAGCCAGCTAGGGTTGTCTCACCTGCGCATGTGTGTGCACTTGTGTTGCGTCACTCACAAGTTGAGGTCTGTTTATGGGAACTTCACATTACAATAAAATAAAACCACTCAGACTCTCCAAAATTCCCCAAGTAAGCTCGCCAGCAAGAAGCTGGAGCCAACAAACTTTCTTCTCTGCTAAAATCCAGACAGCGTTCAGTAGTGATCGCAACACACACCAAACAACTGGACATGAATCGCCTGCATTCTACATGCACCGGACCAATGTTGCTGTTCAGTATTTATCTGCATCCTGGTCATCTCTGTGCCCGTGCCATAGCCAGTTTCCTGTGGTCACATGTCATGTTCTTTTTAATTTTGACATCAGCTGGACTTCAGCGCTAACGAGTGGCTCAAAATGTACTAAAACAATGAGTCTTTGCAGGAATGCTTTGTTAGGGTTTTGGTCACACGTGTCCTGTTTTTTAAAAAGCAACTTCTGTAACCCATTTTTAAACATTACATAACAGCAGTAACAAAAAGAAACAGATGGTCAATTGATTCATGAATTTCCATTGCACATGCAGTTCTTTTTTATGGGTTCATTTGAGTTTCTGTACCAATCGTTCCAAGTCTTGAATAACGTCAGGTTTTTTTTCTCATGTTCTTCCAAAAATTACTAGATACTGATCCTTTGTCGGGGTGCAGTTTTCCAATTTCCTCATACTAACTTTTTTTAAATTAATTTTTACAGTGTACATGGACAGAGTCTTTTACATTTTTGTTCCATTCTCAAACCAGCCAGCTGCCATATAGGGGCTTTTTCTAGACTATGGTCATGCTACAATTTAAAGTGTGAAAGAAAATGCTGCAGCAAAGGAACTGCCAGCCAATAGAAACGATGACCCAGACAGCATTTGTCAGCTACTTATTTGTGGTTACTTAAAGTGGAAGCTGATGTGGTCTTAGATAGGCAAAGTGTATGCTGTCTCCAGCAACAGCAGCTGCGTTGTGGCGATATTGCTTTACATGACCAATGCCTCTGAATTAATTTATGAGCCCCAACCAAAAGATAAGAGGCAAACGATAAGTGTTATTACTACAGTCCAAACCTGCTTTACAAAAGTGCTAATCTCACTCCAGTGGCGGCTTTGAAAACTTAAAACATATACTGTTGGCTGTTGTTTGAAGTTTGAGGTCTCAATCTCCTCTAAAATGTGTCACTCACTGTTGTGCCTCTTCTTTCTGTCAGATCCATAACCGCTATGAAGGCAAAGATATTTCCAACCACAAGAGGAACTTGGTGATTGCTGGTGGGGTGACTCTGTCTGTCATCGTGTCCCCAGTGGTGGCTGCAGTCACTGTCGGTCAGTCTGTTCTCTCTGGATGTCTTTGTTGACAGACTGTGGCCTTGTTTGACCTTGTTGAAATCAGGAATTTCTTTTGTTTAATATTCAAGTTCAGATTATGTAAATGTTTGTTTTCAAAGTCATCATTTCTCTGTAGCTAATATGTAAATATGGGAAATATGAAAGAGAGATTGTCTGTTATGACTGCTGGGCTGCACTTTTTTTAGTACTTTGACCTTATTTGACACTGGCGTATCTGTGTCTGTTGACATTTTCACCTCTTAGGCATTGGAGTTCCCATCATGCTTGCATACGTGTATGGCGTGGTGCCCATCTCTCTGTGCCGCAGCGGAGGCTGTGGTGTCTCAGCTGGCAATGGGAAGGGAGTTCGTATTGAGTTTGACGACGAGAATGACATGAATGTTGGCAGCGGGGCAGCTGCTGCCGGTAAGCTTCAATTTCCAATCCTGGCCTGAACTAACCCACCGTCACCTGAAGCCAACAGGCGTGTTATGCTAATTAACACCATTTCAAAAAGAGCTCTTTTGCTTTTTTCACAGATGGCAAGTACTCTTTCACACTCCTCCTTCCACAGCAAACTGTTCTTTCTCTGCCTCTTCTCTGTTCCCATTCTACAGTTGCTTTGAAGAGTGTACTTGGCAGTGTACTTGGCACACCCTTTTAACCCCTGACAATTCAAGGATTAAAGTATTAGTGCCAACCTCTAACCTAAAACTAACTTTTGATGGATTAAGTTAAG
>VOQJ01004474.1:5869-21074 GCA_015052665.1 Apistogramma diplotaenia
GGCACACATTGTTTGAGTGATGATCTCAAACTGGTGTCTTAAATATAAAGTGTTCACTGTGCTCAGAATACACTGCTGGACCTCCTCCAGAGCACCTTTGCGCAGCCTGCAGCTTGAGTCGTGTCAGCTGTGGTAAACGTCTGCCTGTGTTGTTGACTGGTTCTCGCTCTGGGAGGCTGCTTGCCCTAAAGATCCGCCCCCTAAGTCCACCGGCCAGTTTTCATTGGTTTCGTGCCTCTTTATCGCAGATGTTCTTCTCAGACTCGTCAGTCTCAGCTCTAAGAAAATCTGCCACGCTGAGCTCATCTGGTGCCGACACTGTTACTGCGACCTTCCTCTAACCTTAATCAAGAATCCCCCGGGCGGGTCAGCCTTTGTGCAGCTGAAAGAGAATACATCTCGGATGGGTCTTTGGAGAATAGGCAATCTACTCTGTTGACCTCTGCTTCTCTTACTGTGAGCCTTTGGCAGTTTCTACAGCTTCACTTATAGACATCTCGTTGTAACTCTTAGCCATTCGAGACCCGTCTCCTATGAAGCTCTTCTGCACTTCTGCCAGCCCGGCTCGCCTGAGTTTGGCTTTCAACCTTCTCCACAGGGCATATTCTCTGCATTCATTCTTGATGTAATACCCAAGTGTTTCTAGAATTACTTTGGCAGCAGCTTATATGAGCTCGGTGATGCTGGTGGTGGGAATCATGAGCAGAGCACATCAGCAAGCATCTGCTCTGTCGGTGAGGGGGGGGAGTCATGTCTGCGGGTGTGTGGCTCCCTTGAGTCTGGCCACAGTCTCAAGGTAACCAAGTGGTTGGGTTATTATGCACTTCAATTACAATGCTCTCTTCTACCAGGGCTGTAATAGTGATGGATGGTGTGTGGTTGTGAGATGAGCTTAATCAGTGGACATGAACTTCTTTATAATACAACCAGCTGCATCAAGCCACATGTCGGGTAGGATGGAAGCTGCACCAGGGGTGTGAGTGGATCATTTAACACAAGTCATCTCATACTGTGAAATCGTTGGAGGGGTTAACATGAGAAGAAATATGCATATGAGTTTCTCAGCCAGGCTGATTATTTCTGCATGTGTGTGCATTTAAAATGTCAGTGTTGAAGCTGCAGGCAGGCAGTGACTCTGCACCTTCATCTTCCGTGACCTTCATCTTCTTTTTAACCAACACCCACCTCGGACTCTCCTTCCCTCAGCACCCGGCTAATCATCTTTCACCAGGCGAGGTCAGATTTGCTGAGTCAGAGAAAAAGATGAGGCTGAGGGGGAGAAAGGGAGGGAGGGGGGAAGAGAGGAGTTTTCCTTGGATGCTGCTGGGGAAGAGCTGCAGTAGTTTGCAGCCGGAATACTCATGAGCAGCTGAGGCTGCAACACATTGTCCTCCACCTCCCTCCCTCCGTCTCTCTCGCTGGCTGTCTTCTTATAGTACTCACACACAAACATAACCGCGTGTGTGTGTGTTGCAGGCACTAACGCGGCCCGAGCTGACCTCAGCCCCCGCAGCTGTCACAGCCCGGGGATCACCGCTCTTTCTGTCTTTGTAATCCAGGTGTTATGCGGGCCACTTTAACTTAGGTGTGCATGCTGCTGCAGCGGGGGTCACCGCTGATCCCCGAGCGCCCTGCTGAGCCACATGGACGCTTTTACGCACAGGGATGGCAACCTGATAGCTGTGGCCATCGTATTGGCGCATTGCGAATTTGCTGCTCGAAAATTCCCCGTAAAAAAAAACATGCAACCAGCGGCATCCCATCAGCTGTCTTTAATGCCATAACATGCACTGCCACAATGTGAGTTGGACTGCAGTTGCTAAGCAAATAATCCCAGCAGCAGGAGCAGAAAGGAGATCTTTGGTATGCTGAGTATTGTGTGGAAGAGTGGAAACCCCCCGAAAACCTGTCTGCAGCGCACCAATTAAAAGCGTTTATCGAATTGCAGGTGGCAGCAGATCCGCCGTCAACCGGAGACACGTAACGAGCCTGACACAGGAAGCTGTGACGCAGCGTCTTCTAAATAAAATAAAAACGATAGAAATTCAGGCGTAAACTTGATAACTGCAGTTATGAGACAGCACAAATCAAGAGTGGTGAGTTTAGTGAAAGTGACGTATGACTTTACATGACTGTTTAAAAGGAGAAATCTCAGACAACTGTTTTTTATTTATGTCGAAATCATTAGAAAAGAAAAGAAAAACGTAGAATAGTCATTTTCTGGACTGGGGAAATCCAGGAAATTTTTCTATTATTCTTATTGTATATAGATTCAGATTGACTGCTTTATCTAACGATTTTCCGTATTTTGAGATCTCTGCTGTGATTGATTGTTTTGTTTTTAACAGGCTGAAAAACAGGAAAGGGTTTCTGGTGCTGATTGAGGATTATGTTTTTGGTTATATATTTATAGCCCTACTTTTGGTAATAAAATAACCGTAGCAATTTAAAAAAAAGTCTTATTAAAAATTATTTTCCAGTAGTGTAGGTTGTACTGCTTTTATTTTGAAGGGCCAAGCAGGAAGCGCTATTTTCTCTTGTGGGCATTTACGCAGCTGGTGTCCAGACGGCCGGAGAGGAGGAGGAGGAGTGGGGAAAGGGAGAGAGAGTGGAAGAAATAGAGGAGGAGGCAGCAGGGACGCGGTAACCTGCAGGAGGGCTCACATGGTCCTGCAGCAGCGGAGCGCGGACCACCAGGATCTCCGAGCCTCTGACGCTCCGTGCAGCTCCCTCCCCTCCCGCACTCCTCAGTCTTATTTCCTTTCGCATCCTTCCTCCCGCAGCCCAGTGTCGGGTCGGACTCGGGCCGGTACAGTAGCGCCATGGCTCGGGAGAACGGAGACACCACCGGCAGAGGGGAGACGTGGAAAAAACAAGTCGACGACATTAAGAAGATTTTTGATTTTAAAGAAGTCCTCGGCACGTGAGTACACGCGGCTTTAACTAACTTCCCCTCATACGGTTCTGTGATGTTCCAGCCGGGTTTGTGCCTCCGATCGGGGCTGATCGCGGAGTTTACGGTGACCTTACTGCGCTCGGGGCAGCGATCAGAGTGTTTACCTCACAGACTTCAGATGCGCCTCCGTTTGGTTTCTTCTTTGTTGTGGTTTTTCTGTGGCTGCTCAGCGGGGGGCTTTGATCACATCCGTGGATTTTGTGCTGTAAAATTACCCAGGTACCAAATATGTTTCGCTACTTTTACTTGGCATCGCTGTTTACTCCAAATATTAAAAACTTTCAGCTCACAGTTCACTGTTTTTCTCACCTCTTTCAAAGGTTTCCCACTTTTCTATCACTCTGTTCTTCATCTGGGTTTAAATCAGCGCTTTGTATCAACACGTCAAGTGTAGCCTCTTCGTAGTGTTTGGGGAAAGATTTGTGCTTTTGAGCTTTTTGAGTCGCTGTAATCATAATTGCTGGCATCACATTATCAGATTCCCATGGAAAATCCTGTACACTCGTGGGGTTCAAAAACACACTGCTCCTTAATTTATTCCAGAAAAACATACAGAGACTTGAGGACTGTGCAGAGCTGACTGTGTGATGCATCGTGCTGTAAACAGCAGGAGTGCTGTGTTCCTATGCTGTGGGTGGCATTTTGCAGGTATGGCACGGGTGCACCTGTCACTTCATTAAGTGTGGGTTGGACCCCCTGTTTACCTTCATAACTGCCTTAACTGCTCACGGCACAGATGCAGCAATGTGCTGGAAACATTCCTCAGAGGTTTCGGTCCATGCTGACGTGACAGCATCACAGAGTTTCTGCAGTGGTTTCAGCTCCGAGGTGAGTTTCCTGTTCCCACAGCTCAGTCGCTTTGAGGTGTGGTGACTGTGGAGGCCGCTTGAACCATTGTCACGTTTACCAAACCCATCTGCACATTGTGACATTCTGCGTTAACTTGCTTGAAGCGGCCATTGGTAGATGGATACATTGTGCTCATAAAGGGATGGCAACAATACACAGGAAGGCTGTGGGGTTTAAACAATGCTAAATTGCTACTATGGTGCCAAGAAAATATCCCCCAACACCATTACACCACCACCACCACCATCAGCAGCCTGAACTGTTTACAAGGCAGGATGCATTCATGCTTCCATGTTGTTAAATCCAGAGTCTGACCCCCACCATCTGGCTGCCACAGCAGAAATCGACACTCATCAGACCAGGCTGTTGACCAGTTTTGATGAGCTTGTGTGAATTGTGGTGCTTGGTGTCATCTTTGTGTTGTGTGTTCAGTGAAGCTCTGCATGCCTCGATGTTACCGCTGCTTTCCTATTAGCTCACAGCAGTCCGGCCATTCCCCTCTGACCTCTGGCATCTGCAGGGCATTTCCCCTCAGAGAACCGCCACTCTGATATTTTCTCCTTTTCAGGCCGTTCTCTGTAAACTGTAGAGATGGAGGTGCAGCAGGTCAGCAGTTTCTGAACTACTTAGATCAGCACGTTTGGCAGCAAACATTCAGCGTCGCTTAAATCACCTTTCTTGCCCGTTCTGAAGCTCGGTGTGAACTTCAGCAGGTCATCTCGATCTTTCTGCATGCCTGAATGCACTGAGCTGCTGCCTTGTTATTTTAAGCATCAGTATTGCTTTGCTTCTTTCCTGATGAGATTTTCCCTTCTAGGATAAGACTCCACCCGATCCTTATTAAACAGTAGGTCAGTGTGAACAATATGGTAATCATGTGCATACGTTTATGCGACGCATCATGAGGTACGCATCCTCCCTCTGGAGAGTCTGTGCCAAAGTGGTTAAGCTGGTTTGGCAGCAAATGCTGACACTTTATTTTGGGTTTTCCTTTAATTTGTCAATTGTACATGTGGATGTCTTTGATTTCCCTGCAGTCAGTGCAGCAGCGTGAATGAATGAATATCCATCAGTCAGTATTGACCCACCTTCATTTCCTTGTTTGTTTTCCTCGTGGCCTTTCTGCTGTGTGACATGTTTACATTGGGACTGCTGTGCTGTTTAGAGGTGACCTTAAGATATATCATGGGGGGGGGTTCTTGTAGATGACAGCAAGGCTTTAACAGACTGCAGGAACGTCATTCCCTCAGCAGTCGCAGCAACAACAGCAGCATCATAAGCCTTTTCTACCTTAAATTAGACCCTTTCATTCTTCCTCCTCTGAGTCCCTGTATTCCTCCTCCTCCTCCAAACAGCAACAGAACGCAGGTCCATGCTTCCCAAACTACTATGACAACCAGTCCCTGTAAGCGTCTGTCTGCGCCCCCCCCCCCAGTTTCCTGCTGTGAGCAATGAGCTGCGGCCGTTTGGACGGCAGCCTGGAGGGAGACAAACAGGGCGAGCGCGGATTGGGATTAACCGCACACAGATTAGGAAAAGTTCCCCTGAACAGGAAGGAGGTTCCGTCGCATTGTGTAACGAGGATGGACCGCCAGCTCGTGCTTTGCTTCTCCGAACAGCCTGAAATTTGGACCGGATGTTAATAACACACAGACACACACACACACACTCGCACAGGCTCAGGATGCAGGCTGGTACAGGACTCAGTGATCTGAGTCGGCCATGTTGCAGCCACACATTAACCTGAGCTGCTGCTGAAGGATCTTTGAACCTGATGCATCAGCAGAAAGGGGAACACCAACACCAGTGTGTGTGTGTGTGTGTGGGTGGGGGGGGGTGTTAGGAAAGGCTGAAGTCGAGGAATATGTTTGGTGATCGGATGTGAATCAGATTCATTTTGAGTGATGAAGCAGGCGGATCAGGGAAGAAGCTGCAGGCTGGAGCCTCTCAGAGAATTGCTGCTGCAGACTGTTAGCAGCGAAAATGTTTGCAGGGTGACAAGTCACTTTAGTTTTTGAGCAGTGGCGCTGTGTTCGGGCGTAGCAGCACATTTGTGGGGGGGCTGAAATAAAGACGAGTGGGGGTGTTCCTGCAGTGTTGAGCACGTTCTGCAGAAGTGTTGTGGAGCTGCATCTGTACTGATGTCACAGACCTGACACCATCTCCTCATGCTGGATCCTCCTCCATCCTTTTTGAGATTGTGTGTGTGTGCGCGTGTGTGTGTGCGCGTGTGTGTGTGCGCGTGTGTGTGTGTCCTTGCGTACACTTAAACACCTTTTCTGTTCTGGATCTTAAGACCACTGTGTGACACATATTTTGTGTCTCCTAACACTGGATAAACCTCAGAAGGATTAGCTTATGCTGGCGTGTGTGTGTGTGTGTGTGTGTGTGTGTGTGTGTGTAGTCATGTACATAAAGCTCTCCGTGGTGTCTTATTACCCCCTCCTGATGAGAATGCTCTGTGTGTCCCTGTTGCTCTCCACTCAATAATTCAGCAGTAACAGCAGTGTGTTCTTTGTGCGCACACGTGTGTGAGAGCCTCAGGTAGGCTGCAGCTCTCAGCAGGAGGGACGATGAAGAGGAGCAAGACATTAAGCATCAGACGTCTGTGGTCATATCAGAGCTCCAAATATAATCATCATCCCCTGGAACATTCCATTTCACAGTAAATATGATAACAATCAAATTGAAAGCAAACCAAAAAAACCCCAAAAAGGAATACAAGCTGTTGTTTTATTGACGTGATATAATTAATATAGATATTAGTACATGTCCGGATGGTTTGCGAGCCTGCCTTTTTGGTGAAGAGTAGTGCCTAAGGTTGGTGAAATGCATAAACAGTATAAAACATGAATGCAGCAGCACAGGTTAATGGAGTCACAGTACAACCAGTCAAAGAAATCCTCACATTTACCACACCGCTGCAGCTCCGAGGTGGAGATTGTGAAATTGAAGTTCACAAATATTGCAGTTTTATAATCACAGAATTTATTAAAATAAAATGACTACGGTTTAAATCGCCTCCTCGAGGGCGGAATAAGCAGCACCAATAATCTCTGCCTGTTGCTGTAATGTGGGAAATCCGGATTTAGATGGTTTTGCAGAGGGAGGAGTTTTTCCCAGGTCGTACCTGCAGGCTGAGCAGGTGTACAGCTCTGCTTTGAAGGTGCTGTGTTGGCACCTTGTGATGACGGGCTGATGCACGACTTCTTGGCAGCGAATGCAGAGAAAAACGTCTTCAACTTTGCTCAGGAATTTTGGCTTCGTCCCACAGCTTCTCGTTCAGCTTGTCATTCTCGATGAGTGCCTTCTGCTCCTGGGAAGGTTTCTACATTTCTACCTTGATTTTTGATGCCCTGAGATTTTCTCTTCCTCTTGGTCTTGCTGGGTGTCACCTCTTCCTCCTCTTCTTTTCTGTTTGCTCTCTCTTTCTGATAGCCCACAGGATACTGCATGGTGAGACCAAGCTCCTTGATGCGCACCGTTCCTTAGCTCATTATCATCGTGCTTCAGCAGAGACTGCCAGACCAAGACGCCTGCTTTGCCCTTGTGCAGCCAGTATTGCACCACCTTATATGTTCCATCATATCAGTTTCCTCCCTGTGGGCGGTATTTACTGTTATTGTGCCCCTTGCATCTGCTTGGTAGCAGCCAGGTTTCCCACTGGAAGAGCCTGAGGAGGTGACTGGGAAGAGGAAGGTCTGCTTGACAGGCTGAACATTTTCCTGTATTGTGTTTTATGACAACTGCTCATATCTGCACGTATTGAATATGTAAGCCAACATAGTCAATCAAGTATATTTTGCTGGAGTGTGCTAAAGAGAACCACTTACTGTAGCGTTTGCATTTTTGCTATTGTGAGCACAATTGTCCCTGAGCACAGCCAAACTGTTCATTAGCTCAGTGCTTTTGACTCCGGGGTCAGGTGACATGGCAGGCACTAAATGCAGGCTTTGGAAGGCTTTTACAAGGAGGCCTACGGAAAATCACTGTGTCTGTGTGTGTGTGTGTGAGAGAAAGGAAAGTGGTGCCCGTGATGGTGATGCATTGTGGGAACTTGACTGTGCCATCTAGGGCACGCTGCCCTTAATTGATGCTCTACTTCCCTGCTGTTGGCACCGTTCTCTGCACTGTTTCTGGGACTTCACAGTCCGCCCTCCCTCCATCTCCAGCCCTTCAGGTCTCTCTGGTTCCTCTTTACGTCGGTAGCTCTGTCACACGTCTCCCTCTGTCCCTGTGTCTGCAGCTCTGCTTTGCTTTTTTCTCCAACAGTGTGGCTCTGCTATGGCAGCAAACATGATGCACATTTGAAAGTTTCCTCTTTTGCGCTTATTATAAATAGCACTATAAAAATAGAACAAAAGATGATTGTTTGCTATGTGACAACTTCATTAGTGGACTGCCAGCCCACACTTTTAACAATGCGTGTATTAACGCACGTGTGCCTGCGTGTGTGTGTGTGTGTGTGTGTGTGGTGGGGTGTGTGTGGGTGTGCGTGCGCGTGGGTGCGTGCGTGCGTGCGTGCGTGCGTGCGTGTGTGTGTGTGTGTGTGTGAGGGGGGGGGGCGCTGTTAGATGTACAAGCATATGTGTGTTGTGCTTCCAATTTTGTGCATATGTACGTGCACATTGACAATTTTTTTCACGGTCGATTGAAATTTGAGAACACAGCGTGTCACCAGGCTTATCTGTGCATCTATTCATCTGTTCCAATGTCTTTTTTTCTGCCTTTGATCCCTTTTCTCAGGCTGTGATTGGCTGGTAGATGTTAATAACCTCGTTGTGTTTTGTTTTTTTTAATCCATCCATTTTGCAACCAGATGAGATGCACAGACCTCCCTGTCCTCGGGCACTTCCTGCAGCTCCAGTGGAGGGACACCAAGGTGTGTCCATCTGTCAGTCCATCCATGCATGCATGCATCCGTCCATCAATCTTCTACTGAGCCAATTATGACAGCTGTAACCTGTCCTAGCTACCACAGGGGGAAATGAAGCCTGGACAGGTTGCTGGTCTATTGTGGGTGTAACCCAAAGAAACAACCATTCATGCTCACAATCAGACCTGCAACCAGTGTACAAACACCAGTTAATCTAACATGCATTTCTTTGGACTGTGGAAGGAAGCCACACAGGCTCAGGCAGAACATGTACACTGATTCAAACCCAGGACCTTCACGCTGTGAGGCAACAGTGCTAACACTGCACCACTGAGCCCACATGAATAAATCAAATTTAATTTAAAAAAGGTCTCGGAACAGCTCGCTGGGGGGAATCTGGGTTGGAAGATGCATTTTACAGTTTACAGATATGTTAAAATAGACCTGGCAGATCCCAGCAATTAACCTGGTGTTGAAGTGTTATTACTGAGAGCAATCATGACCTCAACCTCTGAAATGAAATTCCCGTTAACAGCTTTGTTGTTGCTTTGTCCGTGACACTTCCGGAGCCTGTTGTTGTTGAGCTAAATGTTGTTGGTGTTTGCACTTCTTTTATGGATGACTGGAGCATTTCAGCACAAATTAGCACTGAATAGCCGATATCAGTTTGACATCTCAGCGCTGCTGAATTTGAGCTTCAGCTGTGTAGCTTTTGCATCTGCCAGCTGTTGTGACTTTCCTCATCTCTAAATGCATTTGAGGCTAAATTGTCAGTGTGTATGTGTACGGGTGCGGAGGGGGAGGTGTAGCATGTATCTCTCTGTACAGATTGACACGTGTCCAGACCTCTGAGTATTAATGATCATAAACTTTAGTCCATTATCGGATCAGCGCTCTATTTCAAGCCTCTCGGCAACCGCATCCAGCTTATAATGGCCCCGAGCTGAAAGCCTGTTGTCTCTGTGTTTTGGTGACACGGCTCTGTTGAGCAGCTGTGTGCACACTGGTGTCTTGCTGCTCATGTCTAAATACAGCCAGCTATTCAAATAGACAAACAGCATGGGGAGGTTCATGTAAGAGCATTAGAGGAATGGCTGAAAGTTGTCATTTAATAAAAGAATGGAAATCAAAGCGTTGATGTTGGTTTAAAAAACAAAAAAAAAGAAAGTTCAGCCAGTTTTTTGTTGCTATAATACATGTTTTTGCTTCAGCAGCTGAAGGTTTGACATTTAAAAGGTTTTTTTATTCTAACCTTTCACTTCTTCACTCTATTACATTGGCATTTACAACATGCTCTACCATTTGTCATACATAAAAAAAGTCTGATAAATTTGAGGCTTGGCATTACACATCAGAAACACTTCACTTTTTGCTTGGCACACCTCACACTGATTTTTGCCACTAATGGAAGACAAAGTCATGTTTCCTCATTATTTATTAAATTACAGCACTCTTAGGGAATGCACAAATTTAGATGCTGCACCAAATAAACAAAAATAAATGAATTTTTAAAAAACAGATCATCCTTCCTTCTGCACAGTTTCCAGGATGAGATTGCAGGTGGACAAAATAAATGTGAGGATTTGGTTTCAGACCTGTTGTGCAATCCTGACGGGTTCTGACAACAACATCTGCTGTTTGAGAGCGAAATCAGGGGTCCAGCCTGCTGGGGCACAAATGCTTGTTATGATGAAATTAGCAGTTGGGGATGACCCCAGCACCTTTGTCGCTGTGATTAAGGACAATAAAGATGCTGCAGTCAATAGAGCTTCACCAGCATGAGCAGTATTACTGTTCAGTATTACAGTATTAATTCTTTGCGAGGCTATTGGCCTGTCAGAAAGTCATATCTCCACATCACTGGAGTTCAAGAAATGTGTAGTGGCCAATTTTGTTCTTAGCATGTTAGTTGTTAGCCTGTGTATGTTTAGTAAATCTGACGTATTCTAAATCAATGGGCTTTTGCTTGCTGCCTTCAATTTGTATACTATCTATATGTAGCTACACACCTGTTTCTCTATGTAGGAAAACACGTTTGCCTGGAGGTGAATTGGAGAGCGGTGACAATAATTTAAGAGACGACTGTTTAGGCAAAAAAGGAGAACATTCGACTGGAGAAACTTAAATAAAGGATCTGAGGAGGAAGCCAGAAAATTAAAAAATAAGTGAATGAATAAAAAGTGATGCTTGAGCTGAAATAACTTGGTTGCTAACTATCAAAAAATACTAACAGACCACAAGAAAAAGACAAAAACAGGAAGAGGACACGGGGCACATGTGTCAGCCTCAGATGAGAAACACAGCAATGAAAGACACCACTCTTCAGCATCTGTGGAATACCCAGAAATCAGACTGCAAGCGATGACATATGATTGGTGCCTGAAACGCTCGTACTCACGAGTTATGCACAGATTTTTGCATACACATTAATAAACAAGAGCCCTTCTGTGGTAATTTGTATCTACATCAGTGCGTTACAAGCTGCATCCACCACACTCTCAGAAAGTAGAGGGTGCTTGTTTAGCTGGCGTCCCACATGCCATCAAACTACCGGGTTTGAATTTGCCTTGAACCTCTGGTGAAAGAAACACCCATCAGCCACAGGTAAAACAAAGGCTCAAGTAAGGATGGAAGGACAGAAACTTTAACACTAACACCTTATCATCACAGATATAGATTTTGAGATTATATATATATAAGTAACATTGAAAATATGTACTTCATACTGAATAAGCAATGCTGTTTATGTAGTTACTTGTAGTTGTTTGGCCCATGTAGTTACATTGAGGTCCAATAATCCCAGCAGGTACTTTCATTGTTGATTGTACCTGCAGTGACCCCTATTTCTGAGAATGTAGATCCAGTACTAAAATGAGGAAAAAACATGGTCAATTTAAACAGAGGCTATGAGGCTTTTAAGCTAAAAAAGTAACAAATTAGGAAATGATACGAGTATTTTAGGGGCTATTTTAAAAGAAGCCCCATTAATCTGCTAGCTAGGAAGCCGAATATCATATACGAATCAAAGTGAACTAGTTACAAAGACCTGAACATGAGACATAAGGACATCTTTCAGATCTCACTGAAACAGCAGATGCTGTTTCCTGGATATGTCAAAATGAACCAGTAAATGTCACAGTCCTCTCGGAGGAACGCTTTGATTGCTTTCTGTTGTTTTCTGTTGTCGTCTTACTTCAAGCCTCCATCGCTGACCTGTACATTGTGTTGGCATCACTCAAAGGTAGCTGCCACTTGTATAGAACAGCTGCCAGTTGGCAAACCGTAGTATTAATTAGCTTAAGAGTCGCACTATACCATATTACACGTCTGGGCTTCAGTTCAACGCTTAATGTATTTTTGCCTTTCCCATAATTCTTTGCATTCCGGCAGAAGCACGTGATGGCTGAATGCAGTGAGCGCTGTACCTTTCTGTCCTGTCTGTCTGTCCAGGCAAAGAGTCAGTTCGACAGCCACTAAATTAATCAGGCTGACACTTTTCGAGTGTGTTCCAAGTCATCCTTTCTTTTTTTTTTACGTGTTATGCATTTTAGGTTAGGGTTTAAGCCTGTCACAGCTGACGGACACTTAGCTGTGATATCAGCTGATCTGACCAGCCTCTACCTGAACAGAAATGTATTTATGGCTTCTGTTAGAGCCAGGAAACAAATTAAATGCATAAAAACAAGAGTGGAGGAACAGGAATTGCAATGAGGGAAGGGAATCTAAGCAAGTCTAAGCCTAAGGGGGTGGCCTTGGGGGCGCTGAGCGTTGTCCTCTTTCACTGCCAAAGAATAAGTAAGCTGGAAGTGATTTTTCTGTCAGCCTTTCACTCCTTCCACCATCTGCTGATGCTAGGAACAGAGCTTTAGCTTTGACAAAACAGCACTCTCTTCCTGTTTTGTGTTGTAAAGCGCTTCAGATTGGTTTTCCAATCCAGCCCATTATGCAAAATGCAGAGCAGGAGCTAATGGAATCTCCACATTCATGATTGCGATCACAGTCATAATGATTTAATGGTAAACTGCAGCAGAGTTAAAGCTTGGCCTCGGAAGCACCTGAGAGGATGTGGTGTTTAGAATGCATAATAAAATGATCCACCAGGCTGTCGCCTCTGCACAAACACAAAGATCTGTGCTCTTCTTTCTCTGCTCTGCTGCTGTGATGGCACCGAGCGAGAGAATAGGTTGCACAGCTCGCATTGATTTCTAAGGGCAGGGGAAAGAGCTCTGTTCTGTTTAGTCCAGCGATGCAGTCATGCATAATAATGTGCATTTCTTCTGACCTCTGAAAATCACCAAAGGCTAACTCTGAATCATATTAACAGAAGTGTTGATATTATTCTCTGGGACCAAGATGTTGCGCTCAAGATTGTAATGTCAAACATCGAGCCAAGGTAGGAGGAAGTGCTCATCGGCTCCACGTGTGAAACTCAGCAACAGCGTTGTTGTTCCTTTAGAGCATGATGCCACTAAGCACAGCTGAAAATGTCTGAGTAAAGTAAATGACCCTTATTACTAACTAAACATAAACCTTTCTCTGAAATGGCCCTCCTCCTCCTCCAGCTGCACATGGAGTGGAGGCCTGGTAGAGAGATGGTCGATGGGCTGTGTGATACTTCACTAGCACATCGGGTTTGAGGTCACAGTCCACGTCAGTGAGACAGTACAGTTTGTGTTTTACATTTGCCAGGAAAGTTATTCTTTTGGTAGCTTTAGCATGCATGCGTGCTCGATACTTTGTGTAGAGTGGAGTCATGTTAACAAGCCATAAAATCTGGCTCACAGCGAGGTCTTCAAGGCCAACTTCATGATTTATTGGTCCAAAATTAACAAAAGGTTCAGTTAGAAGCTGTGATTCTTACAAGTGTGGTGTCAACATTTAGAAAGTACCGTAAGTTTTAAAATACAATACTGACTGGCACTGTATCATGTCACATTTGACCTCTGACCTCTCCTTCGAGGTGAATAGATTTATCTGAATGTCAAAGTCAAAGTGATACTACTACTACTACTACTACTACTACTACTACTACTACTACTACTACTGCTACTACTACCACTTCTTGTCCAGTTAGGTACAAATGAGTTTGTGTGATCAAAGTTAGCATCTGTCATGCTTATATCTTCTCATCTCAGGAGTTAAAAGAAACATTTACGTTTGGTAGAAACAGTAATTTGATATATATTGTGATATATATATTGATATTTAATAATACAAAAATATTCTTGTGACGTTTTTCCATATTGCCCAGCACTACATATACATAGATGAACTGTCATTTATCGGTTCTCACTCTGTACCACTGACGCTTTGATTCTCATTTTCAGCTGAGGCCGAAGTGACAAAAATTGCAGTACCTTGAGTGGCCACTTGAGGCAAGCCCTACAGACTCCCACATTAAGTTTCCGCAGATCACTGCAGACCACTTACACTACAGTGATTCATTTAACTGAACTGCTCACTTCTGTTTATATAGCTGCTGTCTTTAGATGTCTTTTAATGACAAACAGCATAGCTTGTCATGCAGTTCATCGCACTGAAGTCTGTGCTTCTGTGTTGGTGAGTGAAACTATACAGTAGGGCAAAGTCCATGTTTTATATGTATAGTTAAGTTCTTATTATTGCTTACGTCTTACTCCCACAGTCTTTATTGGTCTACGTTTATCGTACATTAAATTAACCACTACCTGTGGTAAAAACTCTGTTCTTAACAACTCCACAATACTCATTTCAGGACTTTATATATAGCAATCAGATGGCTCAGATTTGTTATAACGTAACAAGATGTACCCAAATAATATTTGGCAGGCATGCAGCAGTGTTGCTGTGGTAACACTTAGCCGTCGCCCATCAGATTGTAAATGATCCCTGCCGTTAATGGAAGCAGCAGTGCTGCAGCTCTGCTGCTGGCCGGCACACACTCTGTCTTCTGGACAGGTAATTTAGGGCAAACTGTATGCGCACACACGCACACACTTACACATGCACGAGAAAATGACACACAAAGGCACAAACACAGAAGACACAGGCACACACTGATATACATGAGTCAGGTTGAGAACACACTGTGCCAAAAAAACGTCAGCATATCACACACACTCACACACTTGTGTTAATCCTTGTTCTGTGGAAAACACACACACACTAATATTGTAAAATGGCACATATACACACTGTGTTTTGGTAAGAATTACACACATGTGACACACATATGATATGCACACACTCATCTGCACCTTGGAGGCTTTTTCCTTGTTCTAGCAGACCTATTTTCACTGAGTCCCACTACTGTACTCAGACAAGAGTGTGCGTGTGCGTGCGTGTGCGTGCGTGTGTGTGTGTGCGTGTGTGTGTGTGTGTTTATCTTGCTTGGCCCAGTTACAAGTTGTCCTTGAGCAGAAAACAATGTTGAGTTTTGAAGTCTTAAAATGTTTCAAATCCGTACTGAGATGTGTGTGTGTGTGTGTGTGTGTGTGTGTGTGTGTGTGTGTGTGTGTGTGTGTGTGTGTGTGTGTGTGTGTGTG
>VOQJ01004477.1:3997-15255 GCA_015052665.1 Apistogramma diplotaenia
TATACATATACACACACACATATATACACACACACATACACACACACACACACACACACACACACATACAGAGCTTTTGTTGGGGGGGGGGGGTGTGAGACATCTGCTGTTTGTTGTTCACAAATTATTGATAACGGTAAACAGAAAGTTGAGGGGAAAACAGACATTTCTCATGCTGATGAAATTTTCATGACCTGTCAGCCCGTTCAAGCCGACGCTTTGTTACCAAGTAGGATGGCATGACAACAAGCGATGCTGCTCCGGCGCGCTTCTCCCATATCAAGGAGAGAGCAGGCGAGTAACAGAAACAAAGTAATTCACAGGGAAGAGATTTTTATTATTATTTTTCCGCCCAGAATCCTTTGTAATTGAAACAACAACAGTGGACGAATATCTCTGCTTCTTGTGTTATAGGTGACAGGATGGGAGGATGAGTTTTCAACATTATGCACCAATATATCTTATAGAAATATTCTAATGACATAGTTCTTTATGGTAAAGTAAATACAGACATACACTTCACAAATATTTGACTCAAAGTGTCATATTTGACAAGTCGTAATATAATGTAATTAGCAAAACGGTGCATAGATGTAAATGATGCTTCTCTGCTTGGCTCTCACCCTCTGACTCCCCAACATGTGGCCTGTCATTAAGCCAGATTAGTTACTTGTAACTAAGACGGAACAAGCGCCCACTGTCGCTCTGATGTCCATATACTGTATATTTGTGCACCTCATTATCCTCATGTAAGGAGGTCAGAGGTTACAACAGGAACACCTCTAAGCGAATGTTGAGCTGGCAGACACCACCGGGCTGCTGTTGTGGCTGCGAGGGCCACATTACAATGTATAAACATCTGGTTTAGATCATTCATTATTATTGTATTATGGGAGTTCATGGCAGAAAAGTTACCTTTGAAGTAAGAGGACAAGATATGTGACAAGAGGATGTTTTCCATTATAATTGTATCACAGACTTGTGTCGTGGCTCTGTAACTATCTGTTTCAGTCAGTTAAACCCTGAGAAGCAAAATCTGCTTCTGTTCTTCTTGAGTGTGAATGCTGCAGTTTGATTCAGTAATGAAACTTTGATTCATGTGAAGGTAGAACTTGATTTCAGGGTTAAATAATGGGTGAACCAGCTCATTACTACATTTTTAAATGAGCTAAAAATACTGGTGACAGTAGAAGATCTTAGATAATGAGGGGTTTCACCACTTATTCATTGAAGGTTTTTACAAATAAACATGCTTATTCAAATTTTATTTTTTTTGAATTTTATTATGTAACACTTTTCCCGTTGTGAAGAATTACCTACCAACAAAATGACATCGTTGGTACACAGAAAATAAGGTCTCATAGTAAGAAATACTTTTACACTCTGCTCTGGAAAACTCAGTACAGTTGATCCAGAATCACCACCTTTGTGTCCAGTGTGAAGTGGTGTGTTGGTCTGTTTGGATGTTAAAGGAAGACTATGCATGCAGTATGGCTCTGGGCCCCCATGCTACTCAAGCCTACCTCTATAACCACATGCACACCAGCTCAGGCTGGTGTTGACGAGGTCTGTGTCCAGATGAACCAATGACAAAAGGGCAAGTGGAAGCACTGAAACTCATCCGCTGGGATAATCGGGTTTAGGGTGGGGCATGTTGATTGACAGGTGTCCTGACACAGGAAACGGTAGCATCTGCTAGGTTTCATCCACTGGACAGTGCTCACTGTGTGTGTGATGTTGTTTGGGGCATTTTGAAGAGATTATCTGACTAATGAGCTACAAACCCTCCAAGAAGTTTGTCCTGCAGTTTTGGTGAATGAATGAAAATCTGGGATTTTCTTCCATAGCTTTCATTAGCTCATGTGTGTCTGTTAGCTGCATTTGTGCTTGCTAACAAGCTATTAGCTGATAAATTAGCATGCCACCCTCTCATCCATGTCAGGTAACTTCTTACTCCAAATACAAACCCAGCATGTGATATCGTGGCGGCTGCAGTATCTGTGATACACACAGACAAAGGTAAGGTGACGTTAGATCGGATACTTGCGTTGGTCAGTTCTGGTCAGTTCCTCAGGGAGAAGTGAAACAGGTACGAGTGGAAAGAAGCCAGAAAGAACTGTAGAAGAACACGATCTGATTACTGTTCCAGCTGGTGGTTCAGCGTTAACGCAGGGATAGTGTGCAGTGATGAGTTTAGAATGGGACATTTGTCAAAAACTGACTAGATTGGAAGAGTATTACGATTCTGAAGTCAAGCATGTGTCCTCAATCTTAGCCAGAGGTGATTCATTGTGTAGTGATCGAAAGTTGGCCAGTAAAGCGCAGGAAGAGCAGGCTGGTTTCACTGCAGAGCATGCTTTACCTTTTACCTCCAAGTCAAACATCTGAGATATCAACTCATCAGTGGAAATAACTCCCACAAATCCCACAAATCCACATTATGAGTAAAAGCTTAAGAGAGGTGTCTCAGAATGTTTTTAAAATACAGAAAGAATAATGGGAATATTTGTCAGTCTGTCCAGAATAAACGGTGCTGGGTCACTTCAGGGATCAGTGTGCTGTATACACAAATGTTAGTATTTCTGTAGTATCCCACGGGCTGAACCAAAAAGAAACCAAACCTAAAAGATGGAGGAAAAAAGGAGCCTTTTTTTTTTCATTTTTTATTCTCTTCAGGGTTGTTTACTTCTCTCAGAGATATCCCCCTGCTATTCCTGGCCTCTTTATTGACTCCCACAGCCGCCTTTGTTATGTCCCCACTGTGCTGCCTGGAAAAGTGGCCACCTTAAGTGTTCTCTTAGTGCTTCTCCCATTGTGGGAGCATATTTCTGAGACAACACAAGATGGGCAGACTGTTTATGGCGCGATATCGAAGACAAAGGCACCAACTTTAATTGCAAAAGGAATCACTTAAGTGTGTGTGTGTGTGTGTGTCCACTATTTGCAGACAACAAAAATCCTACAGGGAAACGTTCAGAGAATGAAGAAGACAGGCGAAGGGAAGCACGAAGCATCATTCGGTTTTTATCAAACATAATGTCTGAGCTATAATGAGGATCAGTATCTGAAGTGAAAAGTAATGCCAAAGTAAATATTTGTTTCGCTTCTTCACTTGATTTTATTACAGTGGCTCTCTTTGAAGCCCCAGTTTTCTAGTATCAGTAAATTGGCTCACTTTTAACCCGAGTTTATCCTGTAACTTATTCTGAAGGTAAGTTAACTCTGAAGATCAAAGCCAGTGCTGACCAATAAGTTTCATTGTTTCTGCAGAGGCCATATAGACACGAGTTTGTAATAAAGTAACAAATATCAATTATCAATAAAGATTTTTAATTGAAACAGCTGTTATAATGTAACTATTTTACTGTTCTGGGTTTTTCCATGAATTATTTTGGTTGTAAAGCAGAGCATCAAAATAAAAGGAGTTTATTTCATTAAATGAAAACAATGGCCACACTTTACTTCACGAGGACTCTGTCATTCCCAGCAGTTTATCACTGCTGTTGGCTTTTATTTGTCTGTCTTTGCTGCGTCAGATGGATATGAAGGGATCTTTATTTTAACAGCAGCACACAAGTTCACCTCTTAGGATCCCTGTTACCACTTGTGTAGTATTGTTGGGCCATTATTCACAGTTGCAGATGCAGAGGACTTTAGGATTAGTGGATTTGTTTCTCTAACTGCCTAATTGCATATATATAGTACATGTAAATTTAATTAATTGGTTCTCTGAGGTAAAACTCATAGAACCAATGTGAAGACCAACATTTTCGTGTAGAGCACAGGGTATAATGTAGTCTAGTATAGTATATAGCGGTATTAATCTCTGCATTTGTCTGAGAGATGATTTTTATGCAAATTATTCCATCAAATACCAAATAGATTTTGAATTCTCACTAAACAGTCTTTGGTTCTTTGAATAATTTCAGCGGTGTTGCCTGTTCACTTACTAATTCATGCTAAGCCCTTCTGAAGCCTTTACGGTGCTTATTTTACGGAGACCTGCTGCTAAAGATGAACACATTTTAGACGAGTACATTCAAAGTGTCTGTGTTATAAAGTCACCCTACTAGTGTTATTTGACCACAAGGCTTTTAGAACAGGTTGCAGTATATGCAGGAGTGCAACCTTTGAATAACACACAGTTAATACACCTCAGTTTGTTTACCAGCTTCACATCATAGACAGAACCAGCATCTGATTTATTAAGTATCACTGAGCGCTCGTTACATTTAAATATAACCCCTCATTCTTTTCTCTCCCTGGAAACAGCTGTACGTTCAGCTGGCAGACACACACACACACACACACACACACGCTGTGACAAACTGCACGCGCTGCAGTGTTTGTGTGTTATCCGATATTTGTTGAGCTGTTAGAAATGTTTCGTTTGAAATTACCTGCCACGACACATTACTGTATGCTCGCTCCTCTTCAGTAGTGCTAACTAGATGCTGAAGTGCCGTGACCTCGGCTTACGGACATCTGCACTCGTTCTGGCCCACGTTAACCTCTGAGTGCGGCTCGGCACATGATGCATAAATTACATGGTTTTGCCTCTTTCATGTCTTTGTGTGTGATGAGCCCTGGTAATGGATACACCAATAGGATTGTCTCTTACTGTATGTCGAGTCTGTCCTTTAAAAATCAGCCCTTTAGGTTGTTTTTGCTGGTATGTTTTACCTACGTTTGAAAATCGCATCAAGCGACCTCTAGTGGTTGCACACGAAATCCTGTAAAAATACTTAAACATATTTGAATAAATATCTAAATGGAGCGGCTCTTATTTAATGCTTTTCTACTGTAATTGAGCTCTCGAAGCACTTTTTACACCCATTCATACATGTTGAAGCACCCGCTCTACCTCCTGATCCACAGCCACATTACACACTAACATGACCAACATGACAGATGTGGGAGCGCTCATTTGTGACAAGCTCGTAGGACTCCTTTTGGAACAGTGGTGTTGTTCGGATTGGGGAACATGTTCTGCATTATTGATCCCTCCGTTTAGGCTCAAATCGGTTTGGTGTTTGAAGCTGATGTGATGGGAAATAATAGCTCCCCTCAAAGGTCTTAAACCTAAAGTAACAGGCCTGTTGTGAGGAGCGGAAATGCAGAGATGTGTGTAAAATGTAGCGAGCAGAAGTAAAAATAAATAGTCGAGCACACGAGTACAGAAAATTCTACTTAAGTCCTCTGATTATGTGACAACAGGTGGTTCTGCTGGGTCTGAGGACACGTTGGGCCTTCCCGGGCTCGGCTGACCTTTCTGGTTACTGTGGCCCCCGTGTGCTCCCCTAAAGGGCCGAGCATCAAGCAGCCAACCTTGTATTCGCTTCACCCTTTCTCCTCCTTTAACCTCCATTACTCTTCCCCACTCTGGTCTTTGTTCCCCCCCCTCCGCTCTCCCGTGGACAGTGTGATTCTCGGGCATGTGTGTTAATAATTCAGCCTGGAGGATGGATTTTGGTCTTCATTTGCAGCAGGACATGCCTTGCTCCGCTGAACAATTCACTCATGCCCCGGCCCCTGAAGTGTCTTCAGAGGCAGAAATAGGAAAAGCCCTTTTTCCTTTCAGTGGCTGCCGGGTGTCTGAAAATTTCGGGGAAATAAAACGGAGCAGAGAGAAAGAAGCAGTGATTTACAGTTCCTTTTCTTTGCATGTCCACAGAACGCATCCTTTGACAAAGAGGTTGCGCTCCCAGTAGATTTCGGTGTCAGAACAGGTACAAGGTATCAGAAGAACGGGCATTTTTAGAAACACCGTTTCCCCCGTTTTAAAGCACCTCTGATAGATTTGAGGATCATTTTTGCTCCATTTCCTCTCTCGATCTATTGTATTTTTGCGTTTCCATTTGTTTCTGTCATGACACATTTTCATGTAGCAGCATATTAGTATCCATCAGTTTTGAAGGGCAGGGTGATCAGGGAGGGCTGCTGACTGCTGTGTGTCATACATTATGTCGCAGAACTCATTTCCTGCCTAAGTTTAACAACGTCTGTGTCCTCTGAGAGGTGATACTATATGGGGGTACAAATCATGAGCTTCTATGTGTTTCACAGGTTGTGTATGTGCGTGAAAGCCGGAACGAAAGGTGGAAAAATAAGGCCAGAAGGAAAATCCTGTTTCTGCCAAAGTGACATTCAGAGTTACCGTGGTAACACGCTGATTCAGAATCAACACGCTGGGATCAATTAATGACACTGTTTTTACAAATAACTGTGAAAATTACAGTATATAATACAGGCTTATAGCCAGAAAAAATTTTGAGCACGGCGTGTGCGTGTGAGGTGTTAGCATTAGCATGCTAATGCTAATACTAACCGCTGCGCTGGTGAAATCCTCAGCAAGGCGCAACGCCGGCCGATCAACCGCTGGCTCGAAGCCTGTAATATTATATGGCTTAACTTTGATAGAGTGAAGTTTGTGATTTCTGGTTAAATATCCGTACTGAGTCGTAACGTACACGAACATTAAAATGATGCAGCGGGTTAAGATTTTTTCTCTTAACCTGATTTCAGGTCACATTTAAACTGCTAACAATTTAAATTAGTGTTGCATCAATGTGTAAGAGACAAAGTGACAGAAAGGCCTGGTGGTGGGTTTGGTTTAGTTTGGTTTAGTTTGGTGGGTATAGGGTCTTTTTTGAGTCTTGCTTTGTTAATCCTGTCAAAAGTGGGCTTCCTGTTAATGAATAAGTGGCATCTGCTACTTAAAGAAGCCAAACACTTGTCATTTCATTTAATTTCTAACTAATTATCTCCCTGTTATATATACAATAAAGTATTATTTATTAAAATGACCTCATGCTGCAGGGTTCCTGACAGTGGAGCGGGACAGTTAATTTTTAGTAATAATCGCTCATATTAGCAAATCAATATGATAATAATATTAGTTACTCAGACTTTTTTTTTTCTCAGAAGAAATAAAACTGAAAACAAAAACAAAGCCATCCAAACTCCATAGGACACGGGACGAGAGTCTTCCTCTTGGTCTTCCTCTTGGTGAAATAAATTTTTAACTAAATGACAAAACCAAACTGATCTGCTGGGCGATTAATTACTTTAAACTTTTGTATTAAGGTACAGAGATGTTCTTCATTGAGGGCCATGCTGGAATTACTTCAGTGGGATATAAATGAGCTCTTTTCTGACAAATTCACATTAATAAATAACATAAATTCAGTTTTGCATATGGAAAATTAATTATAAATGATGCCTCATGTTATGTGTAAGCATTCATAATAACATCAGAAGTGATCTCATAAGTATGGTGAGATTATTTGTTTCAGTATAGCGTGTACCTAATGTTTAGGCCCAGCTTCAGCTCTTAATAATTACACACCTGAATCACCTCTTTGCTCTTTTTGTTGTCACCTCCAGTCTCAGAGGCGGAGCCCTGCGTCTCTGCATCAGGCTTCATCTCCAAAACACGTCTGTGGTCTAAATATGAAATGAGAATGACTGACAGGCTGGCACATGGAAATAACCATCACCATTTTTTCTGCTGGTTAAAGCCCTTAAAAGGTGTCAGGAGTCAGGATGGGTGGTGGTGGGGGAGCGGGTGGTAGGCAGGTGAGTTTCTTATCTCCCCTGAACACCTGTACCTGCTCTATAGCGCCATTTAAGAATTCATCACTGCATAAACAGGCAACACAATGCAGATTCTTGGGTCCTTTAAAGAAATGCTGCAGGCTAACTGATGCTAGTTCCAGGGGGACAGTGAGCAGCCGCTCTCTAAACCACACCTTTGTTACGGAGTCTTGGTTTACAGTCTTTTATAGTCACACTGGCAAAGATGTTTATGTTTTAATATTTTTCTAAATTCCATTTAAATGCCTAAGATATAATGTAACCATCATCTTGTTCTTGGCTTTTGTTTCCTTCAGCTGTCACATCCTGTTTTTATTTTGGTGATTCTCTTTATGAGCTTTACTATCACGACCCAACAAACCTCTGCTGGCCATTTGCATCATTTATGAAACGTGTGCAAGGCCTCTGGTGTTCATATGCGAGTGGGAAAAGGTGTTTACAGTTGAAACTGAGCATTGAGCCCATCATTTGGGCTTTATTGTGGATCTTTAATTTTTCCGACTTTTTCTCATTTTTCATTTATTTCACCGCTTTGTTTAGAGGCCATGTGAGAGAGAAGTGCAGGAACAATAAAAGAAGAAAGCTTATTGCAGCAAAAATGTTGTTCTATAACTGATTTGGTGCTCGCAGCGCAGATCATTAAAAAGCTCAGATTTACTTTGGAGCTGCAGTGTCAGTTTAGCACAAAGACGAGGTCACACTTGTGTTTTACTGCTGACCTTATTGCATTGAAAGTTTCCCTTTCAGAGTGTTTACCTTCAGTAACACAAACAGGAATTAGCGAGGTTTGCAGCTCATCATTTACTACAACTTTTATGCTGCATTAAAGAAAAGCACGTTTTATTTTGTGCCCGAGGTGACTGTGATTGCTGCTGCGAGCAGCTTTCGTTTATGTGACGAGCCTGGGAGACGCGTCACTACAATGAATGTGTAATTGGGCATCAAAGATGTGAGTCGTTGCCAAACTTTGGCTCTGTCCCCTGGCTATTGATTGAGTCTTCGCCCCAAATGTTTATAGCCACGACACACACACACACTCACACACACACACACAGTTCTGGTATTTTAATGAAACATGGCAGAAAGCGGGTGGCTTTGATAAGAATGAAGAGGAGGGTCACGCTAAGATGAGTCTTAGAGAGAGAAGTTGTTTTGCAGCGAGCCGATGGGTTTGCAGTGTTTCTACTAGAAACCAGGACACAGTGAAAACAAAGGCGTCTTCATAACATCATCACTGTGCATGTGCAGCGCTTTGCATCGCAAATCACCTTCGATGTAGTTATTCATTCGTTCGTTATGGTGCGGGATCTGTTAAATACCATGTTGAAACAAGCAGCAGTTAATTAACATGCCTGAATCTGACAACGTGCACTGCTGATTGCAGCCTCGGGCGATGCAGGCGTTTCTGCGTGTGGGTCTGATTGTAAATATTATTTACACATCCTGCAGGTCAGCTGTGAGATTTCAGCACCAACCCTCCTTTGGGAGAATGCTTCACTGGGGTCCTGACCCCCTGCACCCTGCTCAGTCCTCAACCATTCCTAACAGAATGATTTGCTCTTACATTAAAAAAAAGATATCGATCATCTTTCTGCTGCCTCCCATTGATTTTAACCAAATTCAATTCAGTTTGATTGAAATGGCTCCAAATCACAAAAGCAATCAGCTCAAGATGCTTCATATTACAGGTAAAAACCCCACAATAAACCTGCGTGTTTACAGTTTTATTTGTGATCGGATTTGTAGGTTTGATTTGTGGATGACTCATCAGGTCTGCTCACTTTTTACCCAGCAGTCAATGCTGCTTCTGGATGCAGTGAAGCAGGACATGCAGAGGGTTGGTGTGACAGCAGAGGAGAAAAAGGAACAGGAAGATTGTGTTGCTTTTCAGTAGAAATGTTTTACTTTGATTTACATAATGTTCACTGACATATATATGAAAAAGACAACAGAAGAAGAGAAACAAGAAAAGGCAAAGATTTTTTTACATATTGCATATTTAAGACTCCATTAAAATAGTGAGTGAGTGAGCATGTGCATGAATGCATTGTGAGGTCATGAGGATGCTCATATTGATACATGAGATACCAATAAACAATGAATAATAATAATAATATAAAAAATAAAATTAATAATCATCCATCAGTAATTATACGACCAACAGCACCACTATTGCTACATCTGTTGCTACTATTACTAATCATCATCATAATAATCATAATGAGAAGAAGAAGAGGAAGAAAATAAAAAGATTTGACACAAATAAAGTTAATAAAAATATGAATATAAATAATAATGGGGGGGGTGCTAGGGTGGAAACCAGGAGAACTATGACCCTGGACTGGATTATCTTTTATGATGATTTATATAAAGTTGTACCCGTTATTCTGACCTCGACCATTCAGGCCCGCAGACTCTGAGAGAGCCTGCCTGTCACGGGAGGAGGGCAGTAATATTGGTGTAGTGGATTGTTGTTGAGTGTCTGTTAGACCTGGCCTACCTTCACACAACACCTGCTCCCCACAGTGACCCATTTCTAACCCCCCCAGCAACGGCAGAGATGACAGAAAAACTGTGAACACGGAGAAGGAAAAAAGGGATTCATTGGGGTTTACATGTATTGTTGAAACATAAAAGATATAATAGTATTATAATAGATACTTATATTTTATGTATTATTCCAAGTATACAGATTACACAAGCTGTATGTTTAATTATAAACTACTATTAATTAGGGCTGCAACGATTCGTCGACGTAATGAATGACGTGAACTGCAAAAATCTGTCGGCGTGAAGTTTTGAAGTCATATTAAACCACGTATGATTTGGATCGTCGGTATGAAAGCAACTCGAGTGGCTTCCTGGTCAGAAAAAACTTAAACTAGAACCTTTTAATGCATTTGATGCACTGTTTAGTCAATATAATATGTGCATATGTTCAATAAGAATTATACATTTATAGTAATCTATAGTAATTTATAGTAATCTGGTTGATTTGCTCTAGATGATAAATAAATTCACATTAGTATGCATTGTTTGTTTGATATTTATTGTGTTAAAAATACAACAGATTAGTTTCAAACTTGTATTTATTGGTTCTCAGTCACTGCAGTACCAAAGGAGTCGACTGGGTGACAGACGCATGTGGCATGAAAATAATTATTCTTACTGAAATCCATTTCTAACACTTTTCTTGGTGAGGCGAGTCCTGTGAATTATTTCTTTTATCTTGTTTTGTTTTTTACTGTATGGTCATACGGTTATTCGTGATGATTTTCTCCAACATGAGCAGAAGAAGGAGCAGATTTGTGCTGCTCTCTGCTGTTCTGTCATTATTTAAATGAACTGGTGGTATTTTGTTTATAAACTAGTAAATTGTCTCTTTCTTGTAATTGCTACATTAATTTTCTTAGTAAATCTGGGCCTAATATTTTATGAACTCTAAACAAAACGGGAAACTGGATGGTTCCCAAACCTTAGATTTCATGTTTATTTGTGTAGTTTCACATTATCTATAAAAAATCAACAAGGTTTTTCTTTTTTTTACAGTTTGTTCACATGTCTAGGATCCAGTTCAGTATGTGCACTACTGTATCATGCCCCCCCCCATACACACACACTCACACAATTATGTTTCTAGAAGAGCCCCATTGCAAAGGTCA
>VOQJ01004481.1:3097-20016 GCA_015052665.1 Apistogramma diplotaenia
TTATTTGCCTTTCAATCCAGATCAATCTTTGTCTTATCTACAGCTCTTGAATCATAAACATTTCATAGGCTCAACCTTGACACTGACAAACATGGAGTGGTGAGGGTTTGGTGTAAAATGCCTTTGGAAGATAGTTGATGCTGGACTTCACGCTGTCCCTAAAGACTATTGAACTTTGCTGCACAGCACAAACCCCCATCCTGCACAGCTGCTGTTTCAGAAAGAGACATACACTTGTGTTTTGTTTGCCCATGCCATGATATGCACACATATTCAGTTCAAAGTTTGTGCCAGATTTATCTGCGTATATGTGTGATGTATTATTCATAAGAAAAAGCATTCGTTGCAGTGACAGACCTTGAACGATTTGAAGGTGTGGTGTGCTTAACAGCTTATTGTACTTCCTGCAATTTGGCTCACCTCCGGCTGATTAACACTGCCCTCGAGTCCTCGTGCGCTTTATCTTACAAAGAATTAGCTGTTATAAGAAACATGGCCTCCAAGGGAGTTCATGAATATTTACCTGACATTTTCTGATTTGAGCATCTTTCCTGAGTGCCCTTTACTACTTTACACCCTATACATGTCATGTCATGTTATGTGTCTCGCTATTTAGTCGCTATTGTTTGGATCATGATTCAAAATGTGTCAAAATTATTCAAAACCAATCGTGCATTGTATAACCTAACATAATTGTTTGTCCACCAAGACAGTAAGATACTATTACTGTAGCACTGTGGAGGAAACCCTTCTTAATGCACAGACTAAATTCAGGAACAATGTAACAAAAAACAAAAAACAAACAGGTAGCAGCAGTGTGCAAATCGATGGCCAAAAAAATGAACAAAGCACCTGAGACAACTGAACTTACACACTTCTGTTTATTGACTGCAAATGAAAGAAAAATAAAACACAATACTGTTAGATAAAAATACAAATGCACAGGCTAAGATCTAAGACACAGCAAACATCATTGCACTAAAATAGGAAGGAGTGATACAGTATGTAAACACAGTATTACAATGTAATATTAATAGGATAAGAGAGAACCTGAACGTCACCTGAAGCAGTCCGTAATTGAGGTGGTAAAATTTGCCATTTTAGAAGGATGTGTTTGTCTGAAAAGTGGGAATAAGGTGTGCACCAGGCTAACAGATCTTGGAGGTACTTGCATGTTAGTTGAGGGAGTGGATGGTGAAGGTGCAGCAATGGTTCTGATGGCGAGTGGCTCAGTACGAGGTCAACGAGACTGGGTGTAGTGGGTGGGAGAAGATGAACAGAGTGGCGCATTCTCTGTCGGTTGAGAAAGTAACTCAAAATGAGGACCGGGTTGAAGTATTTTAAAGGTGTCAAAATATAAATGGGATGTGTCCATTCTCTTTCTTGCTATAAATCTGGATTTCTTTGGGGAGCTGGGGTACTCGTGGAGGGATGGGATTGCTTGAAGGCACCCTGCTGGCTCAATAGCTCGGGCACGAAGGTGTGAGATGGTAGTGCACCTTGAAGATGGGGACCCCATCCAGTTTTCACACCTCATTGTCTCTGGTGAATCCAGGGTCACGCCTGGCCCCTGTGCTGAAAACGATCTACGGCCTATTGATATAGGGCTTCCAGGAGTCAGTTGTCGACTCTTTGTGGGTATGCTGCTGTTTTGATACTGCTAGTGAGCAATATACATTTTCTTGGCAAAGCAAGAATGATTTTGGAGCGCTGTGTACAAAAAGCTAACCCACCTGTTCTCTATAACAGCCTGTTTTCACTCTTAGAGAGTAAAATACTTTCTTTTGTCAAAGCATTTCACATATAGATGTCAAGTCGGTGCCTGTGCTGTGCACCTGGTTTAGCAGTGCTGAGATGGATGCGTGTCTTGGTGTCACATTTAAATGCAAATAGTAAGCATAATTCCACAATTTGCAGGGTTAATGTTGTGACGGAGCCTATTTTAACCCAAACCATGATCTGTTCTTAAGCCTACTTGGGTAGTTTTTGGCACCTCAACCTAACGTTTGAGTAAAAGCAAAAGTAAAGTCAATTCCCAAAACCAAACTATCATTTCCTAGCAGACAGCAATGCCCTCCAGCCTCCTAATGTGGACTTTGGAACTCTTTAAAAGAGGAGCAGTATCTGTCTCTGTCCAATACCTTGAACCAACACCAAAGGACACCTTGTGCATATCTCTGTGACACCAGTGGGATTTGACAGAATAGCAGTGTTTGACGCTCTGGGGCATCCTGGTCCCACTCTCTCTTCCTGTGTTTTAATGGGACTTACTTTTCCTCCTTTTCCCTTGTTTCTACTTCTCTCTTTATGTCCCCACCCACATTTTTGCAAAACAGCAGGTCAAACTTTTACTTTTAAGTGTGTATGTGAGTGCTGCCAACAGCAGAGCAGTCAGCAAAGTGCCACCTCAGCACCTGTTCTTTAATGATTAATACCATATTGATGGTCTCAATTAATTTCCTATTACACCACCAGAAGGTTGCGGTCGCTCTGTCTCTGTCACGGCCCTGCACTTGTTTTGGGAAGCCTCTTTGTGGCAGCTGCTGGGTGGAGATAGTATGCTTCTCTCTAGCTCACACGTACAATTTTACAGACTGACATACCAAACATGCACGTACACAATCACACACAGTAGTATCTTGTGGAAACGTGCGCACGCACACACACAGTATTACACGCTGCTGTGCACCTCACATTTCACATGCTTGCACATAGATAAACAAATAAAATGTAACTGTATTTTTTTGTTTAATCGTTTTTAAAAAGGATTTGTATTTTTTCTCACAATGTGAAAACGTACTCAGAGATTCACAGATTCAGCTGTGTCTCTTTGTACAGTGCTCTGTAGTAATTTTATAAACCACCGCTCTCACCTGATTGTGTGACACACACACACACACAACACACCCCTGTGTTTTACATTTAAACCTGGTGCATTGCATTTTAGGTCATTTCCTAAAGGCATTGCTTTGGTTCATGCATAAACACCTTCCCTGCAACGTTACATATTTGTAGCACTCTGTAAGCTGCTGATTTATTCCCATGATGATCTCTTTCTCAGCTGTGATTTGACATCGCACTGCCATGACCTTAACTGTCTGCAGACTTGTTCCTTGGATCAACTCACAGTCAACACTGCCCCTGTTGAGATTCTGGGGAAATGCTGTTTGTCGATTAGATTGGCAGGTCTCCAGAGCCGCCTTTTCTTTTTTTTTGTTCTCTTCATTACCTTTTCTTATTCCACGCACAACGTCTTGCATCTGGTCACTCTGCACTTCACCCAGTAAACCCCTCTATCTCTTTCTAATATGCACTGCTAATCTCAACCTTATCCTTTCATTCTGTCGCAAACACGCACAAACTGCACATTCACACGCTGTCGTTATTTTTCATTTTTCATGTAGACCCAGTACACACCATTGGTTGCTAGGAAACCATTTGAGCATTTTCTAGCCTCACGGGTAGACGTTTGATTACCCATTTGTATGTTGTGTGTGTGTGTTTGAGTCTGGCTGAGCGTGGACTCTTGTGCATGTGCAGAGGCCTCAGTGTGTATCTCCAGTGAGAGGTCTTGCCAAGCTGAGCTCAGGGGCTGCTCCACCATCCAGCCCAGTAATAATAATGAGCCCCTCACCCTGTTCGACAGAGGACTCAGCAGTCCTGTGGCCACTGTTGTCAGGGTGTGAAAGCCTCCCGATGCTTTGTGGTGTGAGTACATATCTACATATGTGTGCATTTATGTTCACAACACTTTGTGCCCGACTGGGACGTTTTTCTGGTACGACCTCAACAGTTGTTATTGATGCTGACAAATGGCGTTATCTACTGTTGTTCAGCGAGCTATTGCAGAGGAAGATAGTGGCCAGGTTGGACTGTCTTGCAGCTGGGCACACATCAGTCCTCCCTGTGACTCCCTGTTTAGAAATGCACCAGCACATCTCACTCCCCTGGCTGCTCCTGTGAAGTCCTGATTCGCTCACAGACATGGGCAGAGGCACATAAATAGTACGCCTTGTCGACTGGCACAGGGAGAAAGACAACACTCGCACACAAACAAATCAGACTCAGCACTGATATGAAAGAGAGCAAGAGCCAAAGAGAGGGAGTAAAGAGAGATGGCATTAGCCATGTTTCTTCCTCCAAATGAATTGCACTATGCCCTAAGAGGAAGAGATGAAAATAAAAGAATGAGGTGCTGAAAAAGACTCAGAGAAACCCAGAGGTTTGGAGGTTATTCTGAGGTGGAAACAAAAGGAAAGAACCATAAAAAGAGAACACGTGGTTAAATCCCCACTGCGTCTGAGAGGGCTCGGTAACTTTCTTTTCCTCTTTTTGCTCCCATGTTACTTGGTGTCACCTGCTTGGCCACTGAATTTTAGGATAAGTGCCATGGGCTCTGCTAAGGCCATTATGGCAGCCAGTTGGGCTCCAGTTGGCCCTTTCTCAGCTTGCCCCTGGGTGGCATGGGCTCTCACTTGGGACCACCACAGCTAATGGAGAGGGTAGTGTGTTTTGTAAGGGCCTTAGGAAGAATAAGTGGGCTGTAAACTGTGAGTTGTGTTGTGGCAGCTAAAGGAGCTTCGATGCCTCACTGCCTGACTTACCGCCTGACTTACTGCCTGCCTGCTTGGCATCCAGAATACTCCTCCATATTCAGGCTCTGAATACTGGCCTTTTGCACTTTTATTGTAATGCATGCAGATACTTGGCAAGGCAACAAACACACTCCACCTTTTACTGTGGTGCATTGCACAAATAAAATATTTCAAAGCAGGGAGGAGCCACACACAAAAATAGTGGAGCACTCTCTTGGATTCTCGCAGACGTGTAGAATTGCAAAATGCACTCACATATCTCCACAATTACACACACACAAGTGCACACACACGCGCACACACATATGCACAGACTTGCATTCCCCCACCCAGAGTGAAGCCATTCTGCCCCTCTAAGCTGAGTTATTTAAAGCCCCGCTCTCAACTCCATCGGAGTGATTATGTGCTACTGAATTAAACATCACAGGCTTCAGCCCCTGGCTTCCTCTGAAACACACTCAAACATGCTGGCCTCTTCCTGGTCCTCAAAAGTTCCAAGTTCTGCCTTTCATCTCCCAGCCAGTACACTAGGTAGTGGAAGTAAAGAGGTGGAGTATGAATCTTCCCTAAATCAGGATCTCCTGCTGTGCCCCCTGCTCTGCCATTCCTCTCACATACTTTGGACACAGGCATTTGATTCCGTTCACATGAAGAAAACCCCCTGTAAACTGACTCTTACCCCGGATTGATACCCACCCCAGGCATCATTTTAGCTTGGCACTCAGTCAGTGCTGGAATTGATGGAGAGCTGGATGCAGTAGAAGGTAAACTGGAGCAGTTAAGTTGTGCTTTGACTCCAGACACCCCAATTAGAGTGTCTGTATTCTAAACTGGGAACATTTAAACAAAGAGGTTGTCATAGATAACCCAGAGAGAAGCAGGTTCAGATAGGGGTTTGCTCCGCTACCTCGACAGGAGCTTCAGGCTGTTTGCTACCCATTTGGGAGGGTTTGACATAGGGTTTTGTTTACCTCACTGCGTGTGTGTTTGTGAGTATGAGCTTGCGTGTGTGCTCACGAACTGCCTGTGCATGTCTGTGCTTCTGCGTGCCGGCATGAGGCAAGGCACCAGCCAGCCACCCCCGCATTCCAAAACACACCCTTTGGCAGTGAACGATAAAGGTTCCAAACAAAAGGAAGAAGTCTTATGACTTGTGAAGGTGAACTTATATCACCACAGAGGCAGTTGACCTTGAAATGAGCGGTGGCGTTTGGGGACAGGCGGGGGAGGGCAGTGTTTAAGAGTGCAACCTCAGTGCCAGAGGCCAGGAGGCTGCCTAATGACTGGCACCCGATGCTATCCATCACCATGCCACTGCCAGGGCAGCTGCCCCCGCATAGCCAAGTGAACATGGCCTTAATCACCTCCCATACTTATTCTGCGGACTATGAGCGCATGACATGCAAGACATACATTCTGCAAGCGTGTTCCATATTCACATGAAACTGCACAGACATATGTGAAGATGCAAACAACCTAATTCGAATATGCACTGCACACACAGACAGCATGAATATGCAGTCAGCGCACTCAATTCAGACTCACAGCTCATTGCACTCATTCTGCACGCATACTGATGTACATACACCAACTAACATACAGAAATCTGCCTCTAGATGCTCATTCACATGCTATTTATAATCTAATGTAGGCAGACTTAGATACAAAGGCAGAGACATTCTCACCCATCCCTGCTGTATTTATGCCTTGATGCTGAATGTTTGTGACGAGACAATTGACTGCTCCTGCTTTCTTGATATTTTGTATTGAAATGGATATCCATAGCCTGCTGGTTCAATTCTTCCACACTGAACTCTCTGTGTTGTTTTTGTTTTTTGTACTGTTTTGCTTATTTCCCTGAAAGCAGAAAGGGGGGTTTTCCCATACCTGATTTCCTGTCTTCTCTGCACTCCATCAGTATGACAGACTTTAAAATCCCCCACTTCTCAGTGTGGGTTATTTTATCAGAGTGGAACAAGGTTTCCCCCTTCACTCCCTGGCTCATCCTTGTTCCATGAAGCATCCCCTCTCAATTAAGATTCTTTCATGTTAATGGTGTTCTTATCGCTCCGGTGCATGAGTTGTGAAAGCGAGGCCTACTATGGTGGAGTACAATCATGGAGCAGAGCTGCCTGAATGACAATATAAGAGCTGTTACCCTCATTCTTCTTTCTCTCTGCCTCTGTCTTTCCATGTATCTCTGTCTCAAATTCTCTCTTTCCCCTTGCCTTTTTTGTCTCTTAATGAGCTATGGTGGACTGTTGGAGGAGCAGCTACATGGAAGAACTCCGAGCGAGTGGCACACTCGTGGCAAGGTCACAGAGACTTAACGAGACAGCGAACACATCACTTGACCACTCGCACCAGATTTTACCAACGGATCCGATTTGTACTCAAGTCTCAGTTAGTTATATCGCTGTGCAGTTATACACGCTCAGTCACTATTATACATTCAGCACAAAGTAGAAGGTCATTGTATCTGTCTCCACCAACATCTACCTCCATCTTCAGCTCCATTAGCAAATCTCTCTCCCTCCTTGTCTTTTGGAGGACAGCAGGGTGTATGACTTCAGGAAGAAGTAGGCTTTCACTGAGAGATTGTAGGAGCACTGGCTGCCTCTAAGTGCGTGGGTGCCAGAGAAACCTGTTGCCTGGCTACAACAGCACCTTTATCCTTTGGTTGCGATGGCAATGTCTTGCATATATGCATGTGTGTACGCGTGAGTGTTGGCATAACACCTTTTTCATGCGTGTCTCGTGCATTGTATGTTACACTTTGATTGTCTGCGTGTGCATGAGCACTGTATTGTTTTGTATGTGTACGCATGCCTTTGTGTGTTGGTGCTTTTCTCTATGTTTGTGAGAGAGATTGGTGAAAGGAGGGGCAGGAAGGAGCTCCACCACCCACACAGCAGGCCTTCCGCCCCCATGGCTGACTCCCCAAGACTCCTCTAGTAATTAGCTCAACATCTATCCATCTGTTCTAGGGAGGCGCAGTAAACATTAACACAACACAGCATCATCAAAATACTAGCTAGACACGTTATATTTTATGCATACATGATAAATTCATGCTTTAGTACATGTGATTGATTGGTGCTGATGCTAACAGTGGTGTGCTGGCCATCAGGCATACAAGGACCCCAGTTTGTAAGTTTTTACCACCCAGTTGTCTCTTTACTGGCCAGCTCTGTGAGCTGCCATTCAGGGTGCGCATGTGCGTAGTGTATGCACGTTATGTAATCAACCCTCCAACCTTGCTTGACCCAAGCATCCCCCCTTTAGAGTGTCTTATTTTTTCAGTTTCACCTTATATAATCACAGACTAACTTAATGATGTTCAGATCAGGGCCCTGTGGGGGGCTGAATATCTGACGCAGGAATTTGTTTTCTTGTTATCTGACTGTAGTTATTTAGAGTAAATCCAAACCTTTCATGACGGTTTTGTCTAAAATTACTAAAATCTTTGCGCGCCGCAGATTCCTGTAACTCTGTTCCAGTCTTGCCTACCACTGTAGAGCTGCGGCTGGAGCTCCGCCTCGAGACTTGCATGGGAAATAAGAGAAAAAAACAACCAAAGACTACATTACACAATTAATCAATAAGTTAATGAGATCTCATTTTCTTTGAAAAAGACTATCCAGGCAAAAAGTTCACCCTCAGCCTTTTCCCCCTGCACTTGGAAAACCAACTCACTGATATTACACTGTGGAAAAAGAAAGCAGCCAGCAGGAAATTAAATTAAATTACCATCCTGATAGATTTATGTGACGCTTTACACTTTCATTGTGTTGTTTTCCTCTTTGAGTGGAGGTAGGCCTGAGTTGAGAGAAAACTGTTAAATATGCTGTAAAGTAAAAGGAGAGAAAGAAGTAAAACAGGACTGAGAAAAGAGAGTGAAACTTGCAGACGTTATGTGCCTCTGGCTCCCTTCTTGGTTTACAATAGGTAGCAAATTCCTAATGGTAAAGCAGCAGACATAAAGATTACTTATATTTGGATGAGCTGTAAGTGTGTGTGCGTGTGTGCATGTGTGTGTGTGGTGGTGGGGGGGGGGCAGCTGGGATTGTGGGCGTTAGAAGGAGGAGATTGTGCGTAACCACGTGTATGATTGTGTTCAACTAACCCTTATGTGGCTTTTGAGTATATGTGTCTGTTACACTATGCTAATGAGTTTGTCCTTGCTTAGTCTGCTTTGGTGTGTGCTTGTGTGTTTGCACACACTTACGCGTGCACTGTATTTCTGTGCATATTCACCCACCGACTGTGCCCGTAGAGCCGCATACATTTACGCACGATCGTAACTGAATGAAGCCGTCTGCAGTCTGCGCTTTCATTCCAAGTAAAGATTGAGGGCATCTCTTGGCTATTGACACAGCTGGTGATGCCATATGGGGGCATCACACACCGCCTGCGCCATCTCCATCCAAACGGGGCAGCAGTCGTCACCTAGTGTCCGTACCAATGACAGGGGACAAGGAAAGCAGCAAGATAACACACTGCAATGTCTAGATCCAGTTCTGCTGCAAGTGGTGAGGGAAGGTCATCTGTCTTCCTTAGATTACGTTATGTACTGCTAAGCAGTGACTACCCAGACACATCAGATATGGTAGTTGTTCTTATGTTTGGGATGTTTTCACAGAAATAACTGGTTCTGTGCATCTGTGTGCCCCTAACCACACCTCTGCCCGCTGTAAAGGGGGTAGCAGGAGGCGCTGGAAAAGATGGGAGCTGAGGATGGGAATGGGGCGGGAAGGGTGGGGGGAGGGGGGGGCATAGTCACAGATTAATGGTTCACACTGAGAGGGAGCACAGACCTACAGTAGCAGCACCTTGATTTATTTGCCACTTAGTACTGATGAAGCTTCAAACTGCAGTCACACACGTGTTGTCACAGCATTTTTCTCGATCAAGGTCTTAGTTGGTTTGGCCATTCTTGCATCTTATTTAGCTGCAATTGCATTCTCACATGTTAGAGTAATTTTGTGTGATTTACTTGCACAAAACATAAATTAATCTCGTTCAATTTTTTTTCACCAACATGACAGGAACACTCCAAGGCCAAACATTCACAAAAGATTAACAAGCACACGCAGACACCATGTAATGAGAGACTCTTTTTTTTTTCTCCACCCCGTTGGCTGTACCTGTATATGCGTTTGCATAATGGGCTGTGGATGGGTCCGGTGTAGTCCGTGTGCTGATATTTTAGTTTATTTGTCTTTGCTGCTTTAGTGACAATCAGATATCGATAGTAAAAACGGAAATGATAAAGACCGAAGCAGGAACATTACTTACGTGAGCTCGGCAATCAAAGCTTTTCACGATTACAGAAGTGAATTTATGTTATTCACACCTGCACGGCATTCCTTTAAACGCTGCCTATTATTCATAAGCTGTCAATTTAGAGAATTTGAAGAGGTAACCCAGTAACAATTTGCAGGCAGAAAATTATTGAGTTTTGACTTGGTAAATACAGGCAGAGTTAATTGAGGGCATCATCTCACCATGTGGGAGGACTTGACAGAATGCCATACGTGTGTTACACGAGCACACATTGTAATTAACACACATATGCACATGCAAATACACACATTAATGAGCCGCACGCACTAGAATACACATTCGATCACACATTTGGAGATGCAGAGATACAGTCACATAATGAGTGAGATTATTGCAGATTTCTGATCCCAGATTTGTTCTGCTGCCTGGCTGGGTTTTTGGGTTGTGCGTTTCCTCTTCTGTTCTTGGGCTTTGTTGTCTGTGTGAGGGATACCGTGCAGGGTTTCTAATTCTTACCAACCCGGCCAGCTCGTTCCACATAAAAACCCTCGCATCTGAGCCGCAGTGTCTGCGAGTAATGTATGGGTCACTGTCCTTCCATTATATCCTCAAGAAACCAATTCAGTTTTGTTTATATAGCACCAAATCACAGCAAGCAGTCGCCTCAAGGCACAGAGGCCACCGATTATCCACTTTGCATTGCAAAAATTCCTGATCTAAGTTTTGTGATTATATATCTAACCATATAGTCTTAGTGATCTATTTTGAGAACAATATGCAATGCAAGAACAGATTGTGTACAAATGTTAAGATTTTATGAACGTGAATGTGAGTCTTTTTTTCTTAAGAAATTATAAACTATGAAGGTTATTATAAAGGCGGGTTATTTTGCATGCACATCACACCCTATGTGGATGTTTGAAGCCTCCTTGTGTCTTGTTAAGACTGTTATTAGTTGTGGGAACTTATTTCAAGACTGCCCAGTAACCTCTGCTTAATGACCCTCAGGATTTGTAAAGCGAAATTTTTAATAAGCGAAATGTGTTTTAGCAACATCACCACATTTATTTTTGCAAAGCAGTAAGAAATCATTTGAATAATCATTATTAATACGCTACCCTCTTTCCAAACCTTATCAAATATGATTATTAGCTCCCGTTTTTAAGTGCAGTTACATCATCAAGTCTAGTTTTTATCAAAACACACTGCTTTTGAAGTTGCTAACCTGCTATCTGTGTGAGATTAGTCTCAAGAAGTTGATATTGAAGAAAAATGACGTGAACAGTCTCTTTGGACAGGTCCTGTCTCATTTACATCGGTGATTATCAGACATATTTCAGTACTTGTTACAATTTACTGTGTGTTGTGTATCAGTGCCAAAAATCTCTCATCTCTTTCTGTACTATGCCATATTTGTCACTCATGAGACAGGGCCCAGTGTGTGTGTGTGTGTGTGTGTGTGTGTGTGTGTGTGTGTGTGTGTGTGTGTGTGAGAGAGAGAGAGAGAGAGAGAGGGAGAATGTTAAACTGTTAAAGCCGTGTATGTGCAGACCATTTTTCTTGTTTGGTAAATGGTTTTGAGAACTTTCCACTCAAATGAAAAATGAAAGCGAGAAAGAAAATTTGGTGAGCTGGTTTCAGGTTTCTTTGACTCAATACAATGCTTGAGCTGAATATTTTACCACTTATTTCAAAAGATTCCTCACTTTGTTCCAAAGACTAAATATTTCACTTCAACAAATCTTCTAACTGCATTTTGCAGAAAAATTGATTGTGTCTTTGCAAATCAAGTATTTATTTCTTGTAACCATCCTGCTCTCTTTGATTTCCCCCTAGAACCCTGATATTGTGCTCGTCCACTATTTGAATGTTCCAGCCATTGAGGACTGTGGGAAACCATGCGGACCGATTCTGTGCTCCATCAATACAGACAAGAAGGAGTGGGCCAAGTGGACCAAGGAGGAACTGATTGGCCAGCTCAAGCCCATGTGTGAGTTGAGAAATTTCCAAGTTTGAAGTGCTTCTCGGATGGGAAACTTAAGCGTGTAAACTTAAAAACCCACCGAATGTTCTATTTTCAAACAATAACATTTTTTTAATTGTAATTGCAAGCAAAGGAGCAGCTTAATCAGGCAGCTTTTTGTGTCCATTAATCTCAAAATGAACAACAGCATCCCATGTGTGAAAACTTTAGTAATATTGTTCAGGGCTATGCATGCATCATCTTTTGTCACTACAAATTCAACTATTATTCATAGGCTTTAATATGAACGGAGGCTGTAACAACTAAACAGGCTTTAGCATGCACAAATACACGTGCACGTGCATGGAAAGACTACAGGCAGCAGCTTTTGTCTGACCGTTTAAGGTCTAGTCCTATTATCTTACAGCTGGTACACTAAGTGCCCTCAGCACCTCAGTCAGAGAGCATCTTTGGCTGGTATTCCTGAAATTTTATATGAGTGTTTGTGCTTTCCTGGAGCCGTCGCTTACTTCGAGGTCAAAGTTCACATCTTCCCTTAGACCTCTGGCACCACTCTGGCCAGACTGAGAGTACATCTCCCCTCTGGTCCATGAAGGCAGTCAAGGCAGAGGAGGGCAGCAAGCTGGTTATTGATTCATTTTAGTGCGTGGGAGCAAGAATGTCTGACTCACCAGAAATCCCCCTTCACCCCTTATCTGACTCTTGCTGTCTCTCTCCCCCCTCAGTGGATTGATCCCTATTGTTAATCAGCTTTACTAATGTTCTGTGAGTTGCATTATGTGTTTTTATGAGTCTCTAGACTTGCTCAAAGATTGAGGCACTGTTTTGGAAAAAAAATCAGGGTTTGTCTGATGATGATAATAGCCAAAAGGGTACCTTGTGGGGGCATTGAAAATCTTTCAGAGAGCTCTTAAGATAGCTTTAACAACCAGACTCTGATTTGGGCGTGTCTGGCAGGAGCCAGCAGAGCTGTGACTGATATTCCAATGGCCAATTATTGGCGATGTGGCTAGGTAAAGAGGAAGGTGTCAGCAGCTTTACGAGCGCACACACTAACACACACACGCACACACATGCTGGCTGCATACTGAATAGGCAATCCAGGCCATCATCTCCGGGGTCTTGGCTGTATTGTTACCCTCATCACCGCATTAGTTTTAGGTCATTTTAACATAAAGCCTTACCTCAGGACAGCCACTGAGCAACAACAGCCTACTGTATTCATTACATCTGTGGCTTAATGTAAAAATCAAGCACCATTTGCAGTAATGCGTAAAGTCATTAACTTTGGGAGTTGTTGGGACAAAGAGGGTGAGTGTGAGATGCTTTCTAGCTGCCAGGCTACATGAGGGGCTACAAAAAGAGCAACAACAAAAAAAAGCCCTCTCCTTCTTTCTGCCTTTGCTTTCTGTGTTTCTTCTCTCCATCCTTCTCTCTTTCTCCTGGAGCAGCAGACATGTCAACATTAGTCCAATGATAGAGCAACATTGCCATCTAGTGGTCTTGTGAGATACCAACCCTCATCTCGATGCAGGGAGTCAAGACTTGTGACGAAGTTGGCCTCTATGAATCACGCGTTACAAATTGGCTTCTAATATGCAGTAATTTTTTCCAGTTTTTGTATATTTCAAGATTTTATCTTCAAATATGTGTGTGTTTTAGGACTCGTCTGTATGTAGCAGAACTTACTTGCCCATTGAAGGTTGTATAGTGGAGCAAAATGAATGGGTAACCAGCTCGAAACTTTAGGGCTTGAGTGCAAAATTCCAGCAGTAGGTGTTAGAGTATGTTCATGTGTGTCTCTATGTTTGGATATGCTTTCTTATATATATTGATGATGGTTCTCATTTCATAAGCTGAATTTTGTCACCACATTCTTAGTTTTAAGTCAAATCGCTATTTTTCCAGATCAGTGCCTTTTTTTTTTTTGCAAAATAATTGCCCTCTTTTGTCTTGTTCTTCCCTTTTTGTTATTCTTTTCACAAAATTTCTCTGCACAAACCATTTGACATCTCTAATGATACAAAAAAAAAACAACAAAGGAAAAATGTGGATTTCATGGATCAGTTGAGCTTATTCTGTCTCTCCACAACAACAAAAACACACACATCCATGCTCTCAGTCACAAAACCTTTCACATGCACGAATGCTCACACACACTAGTTCAAATATAAGCCCTGAGAAACATGGCCTTGTCTGACCTCGTCATCCTTAACACCCCGCGGTGTTTGATGAGAAAGAGGGGAAGCAAGAGGATGGGGCAGTGAGGGCGGGGGTAAGAGAGTGGCATCACTACACAGTCACGCTACAGTTCTATAGACAAGGCAGCCAGCTTGATTCACTCTTTTGGTCTAATGCAATAAACACGCGGCACTCTGCAGCTATGCCCCAAGCCTGCTGACAGATAGCGCATGAGCAGTTTTAACAAACACTCAGACAGACAGAAGGCTTGTCTCCAGGCTGGACAGACAGGGCCAGAAAAGAACAGACCAAGGAAAGACAGACAGGACTGGCCATCATATAAACTGTTGCACCCTGTTGTCCCATATAGTGTCCAGTGGTGCAGAGAGGGAAATGCCCAACATTGAGTGCTTTGGTCATTAGGGCTGCATGATGCTGCTCATGACAGGACGCGATCATTGGAATGATCCTATGACTAGGTTGCTGTTTGGTGCCTCGGCTGTTGTTTCCACTGGGAGATTAAACCTAGTGGCGGTGCTCCTGTCATGTCTGCTTTAGAATATAACCCTCATTGAGAAGAGCAGACAGGCAGACATGGTGGTAACTGTACGTCAACAACTCAGAGCCTTCAGGGGTGACACCCGTCTAGATGAACAGGGCTGTGGCAATCTGGCATGAGGGATCAGGGCAGAGGGGAGACAAGATTGTTTGGACAAATAGGCATGGCGCTGCATGGTGGATGTAAGTTGTTGTATTCGGCTCTCACTCTTGCTCTGTCACCCGCTCCGAGTCTGATCAGCAGCACAGACATTCTTCTGTCCTGATGCTTCCCCGTTGCTATGTCATGGAAAGGAACCTTTATGAGCATCATTTCATCAGTGCTGTTTATATTATTCAATGTCAAGCGGTTAAAATGGTTCAACCTCCAAACACAATTTTTGCATTAATTATAATTGCATTAGATGAAGCTAGCCCCTCAAATTTGGTGTCCACTTTTGTTTCTTTCTTCCTTTCTTTTTTAGCTCACCCACTGTAGATTAATGGCTGAATAAATCTGACTTTATTATACATCAAACTGAATCCTGTTCATGTTCCTATAACCTGCCACGGTTAGTCTTCTGTGGAGCTTCTGATCTTAGCTTGATCACTACAGCTCTGCTGACATCTGCTGGTGACCAGCCTGTAATCTGGCAAAGGATTGTAAAGCTTTCAAGTTTGATCCTTATCACAGACATGCAATCATGTTTCCCAGCTTTTTTCACTTCAATTTAACTAGCTCTGTCTTTAATCTCCATTACCCTCACCCTCTCATGCTGTTTCCATCTCCTTTTATCTCAAGTGCAAACAGACATGCACTAAGCAAATCCTCGCCTTTTTTTTCATACATGCTCTGAACCTTACTCTCTTTATATATCTCACTTGCATATTTAACCAAGGGAGGTACTAGAGTGTAAGGAACTTAAATTAAAGCTGGCTTGATTTTGTTTGATGGTCTAAATATGCCTCTCGTGAAATATTACCCTTTTCCCCAGTTGAGAGCCTGAGATCTGCAGCACTCAGCGGTGTCTCCTACCACCTTACAGCCACTGAAACCACTATCTGTCTCATCAGAAGTGGTGGCTGCTTGACAAGTGGAGCGATGAAAAGTATTAGGAGGTGCTAGTGAGGTGTGACTGAGGCAAGCGAGTGGAGCTTTACAGGAGAAAACCTCTCTTTTTCCCTCGGTGCAGAAGCCGATCCAGCAGCAGCAGCAGCAGCAGCAGATTGGTGATGTTCTTTCCCACAGGCTTTTCCCTTCAGAACAGAGTCATAGGTCAGGGTAAGGGTGGTGAGTGGAAAGATTGAGCTTGCTGTCACCTTCATCTGCACTCACAGAGGAGACACCCTCGAGTAGCAGCAGGCATTGACATATAGGAGAGAAAAGAGGCACAACAGAAATGAGCAGTCCGATACAAAAGGCTTGACATTATTCTGAAGCGATACTAGGGGAAAGCGGCTGATCAGTGCTGTAGTAAGAAAGGAAACAAGGCATTTAGGAAAACAGGGAAATTTAGAGCTGTTTCAGTACAAAGGGGAAGACGTGATACAGAGCAAACAAAGGTGTTGCTACTTCAGGAAACCCGAAACATTAATTGTTTTAATGTGGAACCTTTTTTAGAGAGGTGTCCACTGGCCAGCGTGACAGTCTAGAAGGTAGACAGAGAGGGCAGTGGGTGGGGCGGGGGCTTGGCGTGGCTGGTGGTCTGTTGGGCTGGCTGACCTCTCTGTCTCCTTTCTCCCGGCAGTTCATGGCATCAAGTGGACTTGCAGCAACGGGAACAGCAGCTCTGGCTTCTCAGTGGAGCAGCTAGTGCAACAGATTCTGGACAGCCACCAAACTAAGCCACCTCCCCGGACTCACAACTGCCTCTGCACGGGCACCCTGGGTAAGGGCTAGTGGGTGGGAAAGAGTTTGTTCTTCAAAAGCGAGAACTCAAAAATTCAGTGAGAGAAAGACATGAAGATAATGTTTACAGTAGTATGTTGAAAATCAGGGAAGGTTGTTCTTTTATGGGTTGGTGATTTAATAGTGAACTGTACAGCCATATTATTATTATTTTTTTTTTTTACTTGCTTAATGTGTGGCAGGGGCATATCTGAAATAGCCTAGCTCTTTTCCAATTTTATGGTAATCTCGATCGGATATTTTCAGCTGTGTTATTTCACTGAGTTTTTTTTTTTAATCATAAAAAGAATGTAGAGAGTGAAGGTTTTTTAATTTATAGAACAAATTACTCCAAATTACCCCCCCCCCCCCCTTCCATTCTTATTTTTAAAATAAAAAGCCACGCCAAAACGCCCCATCAACTTACATCATTTTATCCCTGTAAAAG
>VOQJ01004482.1:5863-18801 GCA_015052665.1 Apistogramma diplotaenia
TGGGGGGTGGGGTGGGGGGTGTGGGGGGGGGGGGGGGGGGGGGGGGGGGATACTTTCTTGGCACAAATATGAGGCAAGTGTGTGATGACATCATGTCAATATGGGCCAAAATATGTGAGGAATGTCTGAATCTATACTGCAAAGAATTAAGGCAACAGGGGATCGAACCTGGTGTGACTACTCAAGTGTCCGGTGAGTGTAGTTTCTTGGTCTGAAAAATTAAGTTAATGGAGAACTGCCCAAAAACAATGTTCTTTCTAACAGCCAGCGGGAGTAACTCCTCTGTGTGCACAATTGAATAGACGTATATGGGAAAATGGCCCTTGGCTACCTTGATTTATGACCTCAGTAAACACGTTCCTCTTGAGTTTTTGGTCTCCGTTTCAATTATTAATACTAAAGACCACATCAAAAAGGATGGCATACTATAGACAGGCCTTTCCTGTGATTGAGTGTGACATTAATACCCTGTTGCATAGAAGTTTGCCATCATTTGTTTATTTGTAACTACACTTTTGTTTGAGTTTGGGGATTTTAGAAGGTGGAAGCCTTTCACATTAACAATTATTCAGATATATCTGCACCCTTCACCTTATGTTGGCTCGACTCAATATTACCCCGAATCATCCACAATTGTAATTTATTTTACATTTATTATTACAGCATTACCACTTACATATGAGCAGCTCTAAAGCAACAATGCCACTGTCATAAATCAGCCAAGCTTCCACCTAAACAGTCCAGATGTTCAGCCTGTTAAGAATGCACTCAGTGCCCTTGAGGGAAGTTAATGCATTCAAAATGCAGATTTAATGTTTTTTAATAAGCCATTCCCTTCGATGTGTTTGGGGAGAGAAAAAGAAATATTAAATAAATGCATTAGGAATTTCATACTTTACTTGAAAGTTGTAACCTGAAACTAAGATATTGGTGGGCTGAAAACCACTTGTTAGTTCCACTAAGTGAATCAGACTGCCTTCCCAGATATCGTCCTCCCAGCTGCTGCTGTGCTGTATACACTGAGCACCTCTGCCAATTAAAACAACTTCAACTTGAGTTGAGTTACCTCTGTTGCGCACTGAAGCTGACCTGCCTGGATCTCGTCAGGCGCCAAGGACTTGTCAGGAATCCTAGCAGGGCATCATGATTGTTAAATGACTTTTCCTCTCATTTTTGTTGATTAGATGTAGATTTGCTGTTTGCTGGCTGACGCTCACTTTCCCGTGGAGAGGGAATTGCAGTCAGCGCAGCACTCACCACTTGGCTGCAGTTTCCAAGATTTTGTAACTTTCAAAAAGTACTGTACGCTTAATGTTTGATTGCATCGAAGCATCTGCATCTGATTCATGAAGAAATAATACAAATGAAAACAGACAGTCAAACTCTATAAACATTGGTTGCTGTATAAAAAAAGTTATATAAGGCATTAAGAAAATTGACAGAAAGCCCAAAGGTCCATGCACAGCCATGACTTAGCAAGGATTTAAGATTTGAAGAAGTCGTGGAAGGTCAAAGAGTTCAGTTAAACTTTCCAGACTCTAGAGTAGCATTGGGAACAGGATTAACTGAGGTTCAAACTGCGAGAGGTAAAATAATTAAGCTAACTCTGTATGTGACATACTGTACTGTATGTTCAAACCAGCTTTAGAGTAGCTTGTTTCACTCAGGGTGTCAAATACTTGCTTACTTACAAAGAGAGACAAAACAAACCCTTTGGTGTCTGTGCCTGAAACACTGGAGGCCAACAGAGTGATTCAAGTCATTCTTTGCTTCGTTTTAAACCCATCTACTAGTTTTTACTGTTGGTTAGGTTTAAGAAAATAACAATGTTTGGGATAAAACATGTTCCCTTCACATCATTAGCCCAATGCATTCAAAAATACTGTGTGTTTCTTTTTAAAAAGAGCGACTGTAGAAAAGAAACCCTCAGCCGAATACTAAAGGGAACGAACAGGTACTGAAAGGAAGAACTAAGGTTAAAGATAGCAAGGAACATCACAAAAAAGCCTCAGAACCAAATAAAACATAGAATAATAAACAAGAACTCAATGTCCACGAAAACTCAAATCTCTGGGTCTGTGACCCAGGACCATGACAACAATGGGCCAATCTATCTGCTGTGGCATGAGTTCAGTTATTGTTTGTGTTGTTTTCCCTGCTTTTCTTTTATAATAGTTTACTCTGTTAGCGCACAAGCTCTGAGTTCTCTCTGGTTTTGAAGGTCAGTTTGTTAAGGGTTTATTTTGTGTTGTTTTGGGTTTAGTTAGTTCATTTTTAGGTCATTTTTGTTTGTGCTTTGGGGCAAAAGAAACCAAGTTGTTGAACAAGACACCTGTGTGCTTAGTCCCTTTAGATCAAGTGCATTTAAATTAGAGGTCGGGAGGTCCTTCGCAAGCATACGTGATGTGTTAGGAGTGAGAAACCTGTCTCACTTGCTGTGTCATAGAACCAAATGCCAAAGGATGTCTTGTACGTGTGTGTGAGACACTAGTGGCTTTGCTAAAGCAGCAGTAGTTGAACACTTACAGAGCAGCTCTACGGGCAAAAGGAAAACTGTCTCCAGACTTTCAAAATAGGATTCAGTGACCAACTGCTGTTCTAAAAAAACAGGTTGTTGTTTCAGAGTCTCTAATCGCATTGTTTTTCATTTGCTTGTTTACTTTGTTAGTGTTTTTTCTTTGCTTTGCTTTACGCATGCAGGCTCTCTTAAAGCAGGAAATACTCCAAAATTAAACTCCTCTAATTTGTCATTATAAAGAATCCAGCACCACTGCTCTCGGTTCTGGTTTCATGTAAATTCCACGGCAAAAAGAGATTTGGTGTGTCAAAGATAGGTACGCGCATGAAAGCCAAAGTCATGAGCACGGGGGAGTGAATGCACGGAAAAGAATGAGAGCAGGGGAGAGAATTAACGAAAGCAACACAGATAATGTTATTAAGGTTTTCTTTTATTCATCCTCATGTTATATTATTTCCACAGCCTTGACGCCTTGTCAGGGTCTCGGGCTGCTTGATAACTGTGTCCACTATTCCCACAGGGCCTTTTTTCTGCAATAGCACCATGTTCTTATCTCAGAAGTACAGGCGCTCACATACAGTACACACACACATACACACACAAACATGCACTGACACAAATTTGCTCACACTGCATTGCACTTGTGCCGCCGTAGCTCATATTCTCACACACGCATGTTCATGCAAACACATTAAAAGCAATCAAAACACGTCCCGCGGTCCCTGCGCATTTCCAGTGCATGTGGGTGCACATACACTTAAAGCTTAAAACTGATGACACACTTACACAGACATATCTAGTCGAATCTCCATAGCAACAACTGAAATGAGTGTCATTTAGAGACAAGGTAGAAAAAAAAACCTCACTCATACTGTAATGCAGTTTGTGTCTTTAAACTAGAAAATAATGGACAGATACAAGATACATCTAAAGAATATGCATATTACGGGAGAAAGGATTTTAATAATTTCACGTCTGTACAGTAAACATGAAAGTGGAGCTCGCAGCTTACATTAAAGTCTCATACCAGGGTGTAACAACCTGGCTAAAGCAAGTTTTTGCAGGCGTTTTGCAGTTGAGAACATTTGCAACACATTAGCTTTTGTGCTCTCATGACAGGCCACAGAGCCTCTGGTGCAACTAAACTGAATGACTGATTTGAATCTCCTGGCTGTGATCTGCCCGTGTGGCTTTTCTCAGAGCACTTCGGCTTCAAGATATTGATGTTAGCATTACTGGTGATTCTTGAGCTTGTTTATGGACACATGTTAGATAAGCGCTTAAGTACACAGAATACAGACCTTTGGTGAAAAAGGTAAATGTGGCTCAAAGTGTTTTGAGTGGTCAATAAGACTAGAAAATCATCTATAAATGCCAGTCCATCCATTTTATTTGCAATGGCCTTTATTTCACTTAAATACAAATTTAATTTTTTTTTATAGTTATAGTGTATCGATTGAAAAGTTTTATTTTTCTGCTTCTGAAGTGGAGCATGCCAGAAAAGGTTTGAGAAGCACCGTGCTAAGATGAGCACAGATATGAGAGTGGTATTGACCTTGGCATGAAAGAAAATAACGGCGTTACCTAGGTGCCAAGCCATTCAGGTAAATAATGTATTGCCTCTATTTTTTTGTAATGTATTTCAAGTCAAGACTGCTCTATTTATATGACTGTGAATTGCAGATTTTTAATTGGAGGGTATTATAAATCAGTGTATTATACCCCCCCCCCCTTCCAATCATTACACCTGTGATTCAGTTGGGGGGGGGTGCCAGGAACATATTATATTTTTTGTGTCAAATGTCTACTGTCACAATTGCTCTGAATGGCAAGCGGCAAATGGTAAAGGATACAAGGGTCAAAAACAAAGCACTTCCATTCAGCCTGTGAAGAGTGTAAATTATTGTCTGGACTAGCTTTCAGTGCATGAACATACTGTATATCAGCTAATTAAAATGGATCGGTCAAGTGCTTTTAAATGTTGAGTAGAGGCTAGTTGAATCTGGGAATTTCATTGGAACATCATTATTACACTTGACCTCAGGGTTGACAGTGAGAATGAAAAAAGTGTGTTTCTGTGTGCATTAGTTTGTGTGTGTGTGTGTGTGTGTGTGTGTGTGTGTGTGTGTCTGACTCAGTTTTCAAAAATGGGGGAAAGAATCACAGAGAAAGGCTCAGACTTTCAGACGTGCCCATTTAAAAACTTGACATTCTGAATCCTAATCTGAAAATGTGACTGTGATGCACACTATGATGCACACACGTGGCTGTGTTTGATATTAAATGCAAACATGTGTACTTAAACTTTCCTCCTTTACGTACACATGCGGTTGGGGGTTCTGCACAGAACTGTGGAAATGTGTGTGCGTGAGTGCGTGTGTATGATTTGTTGCTTTCATGCTGATTTCTGCTTTTCTTGACTAGCCTCCTCTCAGCAGTAGACTAACCCCCACTAGCATAGACCTGCCAATCAAAAGTAGCAACACACATAGAAGCACATACACACGTGAAGCTATGCTGTAACATTAAAAGCTCGCAGCAGAATGCAACACACAAAAAAAAGCATCCTTTGACATTTACAAGAGCACAGAGATTATTAATATTATTGACTGCTGCTATGGTAATATTATATACAGTGCTGTGCAAATGTCCTGAGCCATCCCTCATGCCTTATTTTGGTAGGATAATTAGTAGTAGTTTATTGAAACGTGGAAATACAGTTTGGAAGCAAAACAAAGTTTGCAAAATTCTCACAATATTCGATATAACCACTGCGGCAGCAGGGTGGGGTTTGTGGCTCAGCTGCAGGAGGGACAGGTGAGGCGGGATGGCACACGTGTTCACGTGTGCGGCAACTAATCATGCAGTAAGAGTGGAGGAGTGGTTGTTTGACAGTGGACACAGCAGGCTGTCTGAAAAGGCAGCCGCGGGGCAAAGTTTCTCTCCAGTCTGTAAATACTGTATGTGCAGTATCATGGCCTCCCTGTTGTCACTAAGGTGAACATAATGTTGCCACCTTCACTCCTCAGCACAGCCTGAAGTCTTTCAAACAAGATTTTGTGTCACTTAAGTTCTTTTCCAGGAATAGTTGGTTTAATTATGTGCTAAAATTATCCTACAGTACAAAAGCCACTCCTTTTTAAAAACATGCAAATGTATATAAATACAGTAAACAAGGCAAGAATGAGGTTGAAAGTCAGTATTTGGTATGATCACCTTTACTCTTCAGCACAGCATGAACTCTCTGCTTTCTTGTCATTTCTTGAAGCAGTCTTCAGGTACAGTGTCCAGATGTCTTGAAGGACTTTCAAAGCTCGTCTTTGGATGTTGGCTGTGTTTTGTTCTGTTTGCTGTCAGGATGATCCCACGCTGCTTCAATAATGTTGGTCAGAGCTCAGTTATGTGTTTACTGCATTTTCAGTATGATACCCGAAAATCAGGCATTTAAGTTTAAATGGAACCTCTGAGTTTGGGTGTTGTGACATCATGTCGCATGACAGACAATCATTGATGGCACTACCTTCAGGGACCTTCTACTTTACTCTCGGTGAGTGTTGATTTAATACGACATGGAATAAACAATAAGCCCATAAAGTCAACAGTGTTTACTGATGTCACAGAGAAAAGCAGCTGAAGACTTCTATAAAACCCAAAGTCCTTGAAAATGTGTCTGTTACCACCTTAGTATTTTAAAATCATCTGTCACAAGCAAAAGGGTGAATATGGGACTGAGGGACACTGTGTGCTATAGTAGTAACTTGTAGGCTCACTCTAAAGCATATCAGACTTCATTCTTGTTTGACACTAATGGGGGCCATCATTTACAGAAATAAACATCATGCTGCATTCAAAACAGCAAGTGAGACCATTAGAAACAATGCAGGTTTATGGCATTCACTCTGGTTTTACTTTCACACCTGGAATCTACAGTATCTGCAATAAAAAAAGGAGCACACAGGTACACAACTACATTTCATTAGTTTGCAGTAATGGCATGCAAACATATTGGATGAACTATGTGTAATATACATAGTTTTGGTTTAAACGGTTCAAGGTTTCTCAAGCATAACAGTCAGGTGCTGGAACAAGCTTGGAAACAGATTTTGACTATTTTAATTATTCTTCCTTATTATACTGACCATTAAAAGGTTTCCACCTAAGGTGCCTCAGCTGTAAATGATGCATTGACAGAAATAAAGCTTAAGGAAAAATCAGTTCTCCTCTGGACAGAGGTACGTCACCACGGTGCACAAATTAAGTTTTTCAGGAGTGTCTTTTTTTTGTTGTACACTTGTCTTTGCCAATACAGAAATGTTTTTTTTTTGTTTTGTTTTTTTGGTCTTCAGTCTGTATTATGCATTGATATATTTTCTAAAATTATAGTTTTGCCTTCCTTTGCGGAAATGACTGCTGCCAGTGGACCTGTCCATGTGCTGCCAAGGCCACTCCTTCCATGTGAAAGTCGTCATAGCCAGATTAGCAGTGAGAAATATGTCCTGGGTATGTTGTACTGCGCATTACTGACCTCAGCTCTGGCCTTGATCATTCTGCCACAGTATCAAAGTTTCAATACAGTCAGTCGTCATGTAATATTTGCTGTTGTCATACTCCCTCTTCCAGTTATTCGCATGAAAAAAACACTTTAAGCTTATTAACTTCTTTAGGGAGAAATTTTATTATTGCTGTTTACCACCAGTGATGAGTCATTTCCTTTTTTTAAAATGATCCTTTTACTCTTTATGCCATTTTCAATTTCTAATCCCATTTGTAAATTCCCATCCAGTCTTGGGACTTTTTTTTCCCACTCTCCAGTCTTTACAGGCTGCCCTTTAATATAAGTCTGAGACAATATAATTTCTACATTTAATGGTATACAGCAGTAGGATTGGGACCATAAGTCGACCTGATAATATTCTTCCAGGCCTCCAAAATTCAGCTGATGAAGCAGAGTCTGCTATAATTCTCAGCTATAGGAGAAATATAGACTGTATCCTTGAATTACTGCTATCCATTACCCTTTGAATCCAACTAAATTCTGAATAAAAAAAGAGCAGAGGTGCCTTAGCAGGACAGAAAATGCAATTTGTTCTATCACAGCTTCAAAAAATGTATTGATGACAAGACAGGTTCCTTTATCGTCATCATGTGTCTGTTATACTTGTACATTTTCCTGTACAATATTTATTTTATTAAATGGTAAATGTACTGGCTCTTATAAAGTGCTTTTCTACTCCAAATGAAAACTTAATGCACCTTATGCATGTCTCATTCACCCAATCACAATTCTTTTAGTTAAATCTATGAAAATACCAAGGTTAACACACTTTGGCAGCAATAGCATTATAGCACCAATGATTCCCAAAGAGCTAGTAGCTGACTTGGCATATATATCGACATGATTTGCAAGGTGTCCTCAAAAAATGAGAAAACTGTGGCCGGCTTAAAAAAATATATTCATAGCAGATGAACTGTATATATCCCAGCTATCATAGTGCGAGACACAGGGTAGTACATGCTGTACAGGTCGCCAGCCTGTCGCAGGGCCAACACAGAGAAACAGACAACCATTCACACCCACATTCACACCTATGGGCTAACCAGTTGACCTAACCCCAGTAAGTGCCTGTCTTTGGACTGTGGGAGGAAACCCACGCAGACACGGGGAGAACATGCACACTCCACACAGAGAGAGGCCAAGGTGGAATCAAACCCAGGCCCTCCAGATGGGACGACAGTTCAGACAGTAGTGTTGTCAGAATTGATCGAATTAACAACACAGTGATTGATGACAGATGATTTTGATGCAGCATGAAACACCACCTGGAATGTGTCTGAAGCAACAGCTTCATTTTTTTCAGCATGACAACGATCTCAAACACACTGCCAATACAATAAATGCAAACACAGAATTGTTCTTGCCTTATTTACTGTATTTGTTTATGTATTTTTTTTAAAGAAAACAATAAAAAACCTATTTCTGTTGTCCTGGTGAAATATAAGTAATAGGGGTGGCTTTTGCGCAGTTTTAGCGCATAATAAAACTTTGTTAAATTTTTGATAACTTCATAGTTTCAAGTTTCCTAAGTCTGTAAATATCTGACACATCAGTATGCCTTTTACTGCAGGAGAATACTTGTTTTTCAGCACTGGTAGCTGTTCATTTGCATATTAAACTGGCTCTCCTCTTCCCTCGATTTTTTTCTCGGTCTATCATGTCACATCAAATCCAACCAAGAACAGAAAACAAGTCAGCATTTCATTTACTTAATGACTGACGTTGGTGACCCACTTCCATATTAATAAAAATCATATGCTAATTATTGTTTTGAGCCAGTTAATTAAAAATAAGTGTGCTAATAAGTGTTTATTTACAGTACTCAGTACTCAGATAAGTGTAAACAGGAGGCTCAGAATATGCTCACAGGTCAAAAATATTCCATCCTCATTAAACAAATATCCATCAAGCTTGTGCTGCACTGGTCATAGACAGTTATTAGTAATACTCAAAGTTTAGCATTTCCATACTTCACCTATAAAGTTTCATTCTTCATTAGGCGATAAACAAAACAGTGTCGATATCTGCGTATGTAACGCAATTCTTCTTTTTTTTAGTGTTAATTATACCTCTTTGGCATTTTACTCATCTGATAACTGTGGTGCTTATTTAATTGTAGAGTAGTGTATGGAATCCTGGTGCATTTTTAAAATGTAATTATTGGTACTCTGAACAGCAGCATAAAGAGCAAAGTATAGAGAATTAGCATTATATAGCAGTCAGGATGAAAATAGCCACAGAATCGCCATCAAGCCCATAATATCTGTGTCATGCTTTGATCTGCTCAGCAGTATATGGCTGTTGTATATGCATGGAGACCAAGCAGCAACCTCTGGGGCTGAAAAATTAAAGCGAACAACAAAGTGCCAAAAGTGCTGCTCCACAAACGGCCACTTGAGACTGGCTTTAGAAGCAGGTCAATCACCAAAAGCAGAAATGAACACGATTACAGCGTGACACAAAAATTATTTTGGTCTCCAGCTAATTTCCATTTTTATCACAAGTGTGATGGATTTTCTATAGAACTCATCAATTTAAATTGCGTGAGGCTGACAGTTAAGCTTAGTGTCTTTGTGGGACAGGTTGGTCCCATTTTATCGTCACTGTTCAGCTGTGATAAAAGAGCCCTTTAAGGCATCGGGTCATCAGTTTTTCTCTAAGTGTATTATCTTTTTCTTTTCTTTAGTCTATATACACTACATGAGCAAAAGTACTGGGCCACACCTCTTAATCTTAAGGAATTCAGATTTCAGTCTCATTGCCAGCTATGCAGTCTGCTTTTACAAACATTTGTAAAAGGATGATTCCCTGGATTTGAGCGGGATAGTGCAATAGGACCTCACTGTTGCAATAAGTCAGTTTGTGGAATGTATTCCCTCTATGATCAACTGTAAGTCACATTAATGCAAAATGGAAGCAGCCAGAAACCACAGCAACTCAGCCATGAAGTGACAGACCACATAAAGTTAGAGGGGAGCTGCCGAGTGCTGAGCTGCATAGTGTGTAAAAGACACACTGAAACACTCTCCTGACTCAGTAACTAAAGAGCTCCAAATCTCCTCTGGCATTAACATCAGGAATGAGAACTGTGTGTCAGGAGCTTCATGGTACAGGTTTCCACAGCTGAGCAGCTACATGCAAGCCTTACATAACTCAGCACAATCCAAGTGTCAGACGGAGTGATGTAAAGCATGCAGCCACTGGACTCTGAAGCAGTGGAAACATGTTCTGTGGAATCATGAGTCATGCTTCTCAGCATGGCAGCCTGATGAATGAGTCTGGGTTGGTGAATTCCAGGAGAACATTACCTGCCTGACTGCACTGTGCCATCTGTAGCGTTTGGTGGAGGAGGGATAGTGCTACTGGGCTGTTTTTCTGGTGTTGGCTGCCATGACATTTTGGACAACTATGCTTCCAACTCTGGGGAATGCCCTTTTCAATTCATGCACAACTGTGCCCCAGTACACATATAAAGATCAATAAAAGGCATGGTTGGACGAGTTTGGTGTGGAAGAACTTGACTGGTCCATACAGAGCCCTGACCTTAACCACATGAGACACCTTTGAAATGAACTGGAGATTGCGAGCCAGGCCTTCACATCCAAAATCGGTGTCTGACCTCATAAATACTCTTCTGAATGAATGGGCAAAAATTTTCACAGACACACTCCAGAATCTTGTAGAATGCCTTCCCAAAAGAGTGGAGCCTGTTATAGCTGCTAAAAGTCCAAATGAATGCCTATGGATTTAGAATGGGATTTAGTGTGTAGGCGATTCAATACGTTTGTCCATATTAGATAATATCATAATAAAGATGCACTCAAAGAGAGCACACAAAGGCAGCTCACTCTCTGGGCAGTATTTACTTTAGGACAGCATGGCAGGTATTTACTGTGATTATGCAAACATTATGTGGGAGTAGGTAATGGATAATAGGTATTGATTTTCATATAACTGGACATGAATAACTTGAGCTTATTATAAAATATTATACTACACTATATTTCTAACTAACTAAGCAGTTTAACTTGTTTACTAATTTCTTTAAAGCATATAATGTATTTTGGATCCAAAGACAGTGTAAAATGATAATGGAAATGTAAGATCAGAGGTCAAATGTGACCTGATATTTGTAAACAGTCCCTATATACCAGTATCATTTCCAAAATGTTGCTAATACTAATATAGGCAGCAGAATTTTAAGCAGATTTTTAAATATAAAAGACATTTTATGAATGTTTGAAAAATAGGTCGTAGGTCCAAAGTAACATTAGAAACTATTATTCCCTGTGTGTTTGTATGCTATGCTTCGTGGTTTCATCGTAGTTTTTAAGTTATATAGTCTTTTGTCAGTTTTTGACCAATAAATCATTAAGTTGACTTTGAAGTCTTTGGTAGATGTAGATGAATTTCTTACAAAGTTTCAGAATTTATTCAAACCCTTTCAAGATATTGCAGATAAAGTGACATGCACGCAAACGCCACCAAAAACATAACCTCTTTTTCCAGGCCCCTAGCTAACCAAGCTTGCTAACCAGTGCTACTGTTAGCCTAAATGGTCGAGTTTTACCCTTGTGTCCAAAATAGGTCAAACAAATGGGAATTCCATAATAGCTACGCTCAAACTTATCAAGGGAATAGTCTGAATCCATCTTTAGTTTAGTTACACATTTCTTTGTGTGTATTTTGTGTTATTTTTTTGGTTGTTGAACCTTCAACTTTTCAATACATTGGGAGTTTGCAGTGTCTTGTTTTAATGAGAAGAGAAAGAATGAAATAAAATATTCAAGTTATGTCTTGGTGTTGCATTACTTTTTCTGTCATATATGTTAATTAGTAATGCTGCTAATTGGAGTATTAATGGCTATACTGTATACGGTAGAGCCCCCAGAACCAAAGGCCACACAGGGAGAAATAAAAGCCTTCAGCAAACAATCATCATGAAGGGAGCAATGAAAACAGTGGTGCGTGCCAATCCTCAGTTCAGTTCTTTGCATTATTCATTTGCTAACAGCAAAACAAGTATTAACATATCAAATATTCACATAAATTCCCATGGCACATGCATACCACTCCAGAACTAGAAAGGGTAATTTAACGCCACATTTATAAATCCAGTTAAAGGAATGTACAGTGTATCACAAACGTGAGTACACCCCTCACATTTCTGCAGATATGCAAGTTTATCTTTTCATGGGACAACGCTGACAAAAAGACACTCTGACACAATGAAAAGTAGTCTGTGTGCAGCTAATATAACAGCATAAATTTATTCTTCCCTCAAAATAACTCAATATACAACCATTAATCTCTAAACCAGCAGCAACAAAAGTGAGTACACCCCTTAGTGAAAGTTCCTGAAGTGTCAATATTTTGTGGCCACCATTATTTTCCAGAACTGCCTTCACTCTCCTGGGCATGGAGTTTACCAGAGCTTCACAGGTTGCCACGGGAATGCTTTTCCACTGCTCCATGATGACATCACAGAGCTGGTGGATATTCGAGACTTTGCGCTCCTCCACCTTCACTTTAGGATGCCCCAAAGATGTTCTATTGGGTTTAGGTCTGGAGCCATGCTTGGCCAGTCCATCACCTTTACCCTCAGCCTCTTCAATAAAGCAGTGGTTATCTTTGAGGTGTGTTTGGGGTCATTATCATGCTGGAACACTGCCCTGCGGCACAGTACCCAGAGGGAGGGGATCATGCTCTGCAATGAAATGTAACTCCCCAACACCTGCTGCACTCATGCAGCCCCAAACCATGGCATTCCCACCACCATGCTTGACTGTAGGCATGACACACTTATCTTTGTACTCCTCACCTGATTGCTGCCACACATGCTTGAGACCATCGGAACCAAACAAA
>VOQJ01004483.1:16077-31360 GCA_015052665.1 Apistogramma diplotaenia
TTTATTGCACAGAGCATGAAAATGGAAAGAAAAATGTTTTATAACAAGACACTGATTTTCAGTGTTGGTTTTCTGTTTTTTCATAATAAAAAAAAAAAAAAAGATATGTTACCTATTATTTTTGGAACACTTTATGCCCAAATATTTCATAGATATGCCTTCAAGCCTAGATCACAGTGCGCGCTACACGCAGTGCACTTTAAACCTGAACGTCTGCGCGTTTAATCTATTCGCGTATCACATCTACCTGCTCGCTTTCTCTCACACACACATTCGACTGCAGCATCTCGACTTGAGTTTGTCCCTCTCATGTTTTATTTCCAGCATAACGTTTGACAGATTTGCGAGTGGAATCGCACGTAGAAATAAAACAGTGGATTTCAGTCTGTTTCACACTTTGGTTTAATCCACTCGTTAGTTTTACCAACAGTGTTTAAATGTGGTTTGACCGTAACCTTTATTTTCCCCTCAGAAAGTTGGAACTATGAAACCCGGCGTTAACAGAAACTGTGTATGCTTTAAAAAAAAAAATTGCATATCATTTTTTTCAGTGTTGTCATTAAGTTACCGTTTGACAGTTTGACGGATGTAGTCGATCAGTTTCACCTCTGAGTATTTGTAATCATCTTGGAGGTGGTTGGCTGATGGCGGGCACCTGGTTACAAGATGAGACGCCTTTGGGGAACCTTACGCATCCTAATTCCTCCACAGTTTAGCAATTACTGCCTGGTAAATGAATGAGATAGCATGCCTAATCTCCTGTAAGCTTAGCTTCCAGTTCTGTGGAAATGTCTGCAGCTCTCCCTATAAATAATACATTGATAGCAAGCCCAATTTGCATTAACTGTAGCCTGGCAAGTCAATAGGCTTTTATCTCTTCATTGAAGCGAGAAGAAACCGAGGGCGCGAGCTAGTTGACACGACAGAGAGATGTAGCAGGCCTGTCAGTCTCCATACGGCTCCCTGGCAACACTGTGGGTGGAGGAGAGAGGGAAGTAAAGTAGAAGGGAATCTCTCAGTGTTTCCTTCTAAGGGCTCTTGTTTCCCCCTCTGCTCTGTTACTTGAGATGGTTTAATATGGTGTCACGAATTTGAACAATCAGTATTAAAAGTTTGGAACTCTAATACTAAACATGAAGATGGAGAGGAGAAAAAAAAGCAAGCAGCACTTTGACAGTTTTGCAGAAACTCAGCTGTGTTTCTGTGTTGTTGGTTATGTGTCAGCTTGTCTGCGGACTGGGACGCATTTCAAGACGTGGTAGACTGTTAGACGTCGCTGCCAAGTTTTCAGTAGTCTCGATTGTTGCGTTTTGTGCCAATTATTACACGGTCCATGAGCCAGATTGTAGCTTCACCTTCTTCTCCTACTCCTTTCATTAGTATGTCATGAAGCAGCTTAGCTTATGAAATCTCCGGGGGGAAAAAATAGCTGTGCTACTTTTATTGGAAGTTACTTTGCGCTCACGCTGTGAGAAACATACTCAATGCATTTTTGTGTAAGTAGAAAAACAGTCAGTGTGAATCCTAAACCACGAGCAGCAAAGTAATACTGCAAGTGAAAAGAACTTGTGAAAGTTACTAGTAACCGAACTGTCGAGGCTCCAGTGTTTTTTGTTTTTAGTGTTTCTTTCAAGCTTTACTCTCAATTCTTAGTTTCCATTTTCAGTTCTAAGTTATTTTTTTTTAAGTCAGAGTGTTTAAAGCATAGTTTCATGTTTTGTCAAGTCTATATTAAAGCAATACTGACCATCCAGACAGTTAGTGTTACTGTTCGTATGCTGCTATTGAATTCTAAAGTTCAGATGGAATAAATGTACATTCATTTTTGTAGAGCCTCAAAAGTGGTAAAACATCATTTAAAATAAATAATGTTTTAATACTTGGACTGAGATCAGGTGACTGACTCGACGACTGAAGAACATCCCGTTTCCCTGCCTTTAGAAACTCTTGGGTTGCTTTTGCAGCACGTTTTGAGTCATTATCAGTTTGCACTGCAGTGCACTGTCTGATGAGCTTTGTAGCATTTGTCTGAATCTGAGCAGAGACTACAGATCTGCACACTTCAGAATTCACTCTGCCGCTTCTGCAAACTTTGATAAAGATACACTTACCTCCTTCAGAGTCGTCTTCGCTTGGATGGAAGATTCCTGTAACCAAGGAAAGAATTCTGTGATCATCCATTTTTAGGCTGTGTGCTGTTGATAAGTTGGCCAGATGATTTTGTTTTCTTTAGGTTTTTCACTCTGATGATGCCCTCTTTAAGTTCAGTACTTGGAACAAACTTTTATCTGCTTAATTTGCTACAGAATAATAAGGGAAGAGGCCTCACCTGACCATGAAATGGTTTATTGGTCAATTGGCCAATTACTTTTGAGCCTTTGAAAATTTGGGGGTGGGGCTAACAGAACATGCCAAAAATTCCCCTTAAATTGCTGCTAGCTAATATCTTGACATGTGACAAGAATGCAGCAGAGGAACAAAAGTACCTGCAGCAAGTACAACAATTAAGAATGTTCTATGTACTAGTGTGCTTTCATCAGACGTCCTTGTCAAAGAATAAAAATTAAACATAAAATAAAAATTCAAACTTTTATTATCTCGGTAAAAAGGTAAGGTAAGGTCCACAGGTGAGTATTAAAGTCTTCCATTGTTCTAAAAATGGTAAAGCTCCATTCCCACGAGTGGCGGTGTTGACTGTAAACAAAAGATTTCTTTTAAAGCCAACAGGAAATGTAGCAGAACGGCAGCATAATTCCAAAACAGCGTTTCACTATTTCACTGCTGTGGATTCTTTAAAAAAGAAAACAAAAAAAAAGAGAGACTTTGTTGATGTTGATGTATTTTCCAAGCGTGCAAGAAGAAAAGAACATCTGGATAAAGGCTCTAGCAGGCCTGCCCTTTTTATTCCCTCAGAAACACATATTACCATAATCAAGGTGATGAGAGTTGCGAATCATCCGTATCAAATTGCAGAGGAAGGGAGAAGAATGGGGGGAAAAAATAATTTGACAGGCCATCACCAAAAGCAGGAAAAAAATATGACGGTGTAAAAATTGGGTTCCATGAGGAGAAAGACAAACACTGTCATTTGTAATTGCCTGCACTCAGGATAACTCGACAGTGATAATTTTCTGCAACGTTTTGCTGAAACAGGTGCCAGCTCCTCCCGTATCTTTCCAGTGAAAACAAAGGCTCCTTTCACATCAGATTACCAGCCACCTGAACACCCACATTGTCGGGATTTCACAGATTAACTTAATTAGAATATTGCTTCCAGGTGTGCCCCCAGGGTGCAATCAGTTACACTGTATTTAAATAACACTGACGAGTTGCCGCAGCAAAAGTCAGTTTGGATTGCCGCACCTTGTGAAATTCGCTTGGATCAAAGCAATGCTTTGATATAGAATCCAGTGACGTATTTCCAGAGCGAGTCGGACTTGAAATCTTTAGCAACTGCCAGGTCGTCTCGACCTGAGTGCGAGGCCGCCCTGAGAGATAGCTCCGTGTAGACGGGACTGCCACGGAAAAATGCTCTCGTTATTAGCCGTGCCTCTTGGGAGGCCTGTCATCTGGTGTCCGGCATTACATGATGTTCGACAATAAGAAGCATTCAGTGCAGCATTTAAAAGAAAAACATATACCCTTGATCTTGGCTTGTCTTATGCCTGTGCCCCGGAGGCATAAGACAGCCCGCATAATTAGGAATTCTTAAGCAGAACAGTCTTTCCACTGTGTTTACTGTTATTAAAGCAACACTTAATGTGTTTGCACAGAGCTCTGCTAAATTAGATGCTTCCAAAGAAAGTAACCACAGCTTAAATGAGATGGCATAGCAAGACAGGAAGGGCACGTTTTCACGTGTGACTGTGCTGAGGAATATGGGAACATCATTTCTTTTTAAACTTTGAAACGACCTAATGTTGAAATGCACTTGCATGTGTCCCAGAACACCGAGCTGGGTGCCTGTAGGTGTGCTCTCACAAAGTATTCCACCTCCAGTGTCTGAACTTTCCAAACTTGCCCATCTCTGACACATCTGAGGTACTCCTAGTCAAGACATCATTTTCTTTCATTGGAGAGCCGGAGAAAGAAATGGAGTGGTATTTTATCCCGTCTCAGTTTGTTCGTGCACTCTCCTGGAGTGTCATCCTATCTCCATTAGGCCTCACTTTGCCATCTTCCCTAGGTCCTCCAATTTCCCCGCTATTCTTTCTCCTGTGCAAATATTACAGTGGCCAACTGGCTGTATGCGAAACATTAACGCAGCAGCCCCAGCCCGCCGCACTACCACACAGCGGAGGACACCCCCGGTCAGCTAATTCTATTTGGTCCTCTTTGCCGAGCAGTCATTCAGCAGAAAGTGAATCCGTCTCCGGGGGAGTCTCCGAGGACCATTACCACATCCTGTCAATGAGTTCTTTTATGGCTCTGGTGTACTCTTGTACCGGTGCAGCACACGGGCTCTGACTGACACATTAATTCCTCCTCTACCTCCATATCTTCCTGCAGTTTGCAGAATGAATGCCATATCACCACGTCTAAACGGCTTATCAGTAATGGCTCGTCAGCTAGTAGCATCCTCCCAACTGAGGCGTTGGGGGTTATGTCTTGTAAAGCTAGCAGTGCTCCCACAACATTAACCAAGGATAGGATGGGGGGACGGGGGGATTAAACCATATCTGTTAACACCACCACTGCCCTCATCTCTCTGTTTCTCTTTAAACCTCATTCTCTTCTTTTATCTTGTCTTTTTTTTTTTTTAATTCAGCGGCTGCTCCTTACTTGTCATTACCAGTGTTCATTCTTTACATCTTCACCGTCTCGAAAAAGGAAAAAGCCAATGGTAATATATATTCATGGAGGTATAGTCATCCCTGCCCAACCCCCGCCGCTTTGCAAGATCGCGATTGGTCTTCGAAAGTCGTCGTATTCAATAACAAACAGGCCACGCACCGGGCTGCTGACAACCTTAACGTTTTTTTATGGACGGAAAAAAAATGGACCGGCTTAATGTTTCGACACAAGTGATCATCCGTCCTCATCTCTTTAATGAAATTAGATTAAGTGCACCTGGGAAAGAGCTGAGAAAGCAGAATGCCTCGCCACCGTCTTTAGTCTAAAACCAATTTGCCAGTAATATTCCTTTCCCCCCAGCTTGGGAATCATCGGCCCTGATTTAAAATGGAGGAAGAACGAGATGAGACCAGAGCTGACTGGTTGCATTCAGCTCCCCACAGGCACTGTGAAATTAGAACTGACACCGGCAACACAGGCCTTAATATGGAGATGTCATTTTTCCTCCTCTTGCTTTTGTCTTTCTCTCTCCTTCCTCCCTTCTCGCCGTCATTTTCCCTCTTAGTCAGTTACTTCCTCATCGCAGAATTGTTTTCACTCTCTGGCTAAGCCCGAAAGAAACACAAAGCCGAAAATGGTGGAAAATATGGAGAAACATTAAACTCAAAAGATTAACCACTCCCCCTGATTTCAGCATTGTTTGAATGTAAAGCTTCCTGTGAGTTTAAGGATTAAGGTTAAGATTAAGTTTAGGCTCTAATCGGCTGCTTAGAGAAAAATAATTCTGACTTCTTTGTAGACTGGCCAGAAATAAACATGTTCTTCATCAGTTGTTCTCGTGATGTTTATTACATCTAGCTGCTACAATGAACCTGGAAACACTTATCTCTTTGATTTATATTGGGCTGTTTGCAACATGCTCTCATTTATGGTCAGCTCCAGCTCGTATGTGCTCCGCAGACTTTTTTTGTTTTGTTTTGAGTGGTTTTCCAGCAGTGCATCTGTTGTACATTTAGTGCACAAGTATGCCGTTATCAGGGAGCACATTTGGATCTGCCTCTGAAGTGAAGCAGGACACACTTAGTCTTAGCAACATGCAATATGTGTGTGTGTATGTGTGTGTGTGTATTTGTTTAGCTTGGAGGCAAGTGATACTAAGGGCACGCTCAGCGGTGCAAACCAGCCCCGGTGCATGTTGGGAAGAAGAGGCATGATGACAGGGAAAGACTTGGAGTTTCTGCAGGGCCAGCCAGCAGACGCAGCCAACTGACATCAGCGAAGACAGCTTGTCAGTAGCAATGCATGTCATACGGCAATGCGGGGACGGTCAACACGGCCGTGCCGTCACCGATGTGGCACCCAATACCCCAGTCCGGATTCTTTCTCAAAGGTTAGCGCAGATGTTGGCATCACAGATGAAAATAGAAGGGTTGTGGCAACCAAAAGCACGTCAGCCACTCAGAACAAGAGAGGTATGAAAACATAACGTGGCATCCAGACTGTAATCTTCTTTCACTTTACTGCCTTCTCTCAGCGAGGTTGTTTGTGTTGGCAGAGAGTGTTAATAGAACATAGTTGTTCTTTTGTTTGGTTAAAACCATAGCACACACCCTACCCTCAGTCTCTGCAACAGCAGTGCTCTCCTAACTCTTTGAGAAAAAAACCCCGTCACCACTCAGCCATGTTCAACAGCTTGTGATCATTGTTATTGGGGGAATTATTGTTGCCTCGATGAACACCAGGTTTTGGTATGTGTTTTTCTTCCACCCGGACTAGATCCATTTTTAGGGGCGGGTTCCTTCAAACACTGTTTTTCCCCACCTGAGAGCCCCGGTTCTGTAATAGAAGAGTTTTCGGCGACGGCCAGGTGAAATGCTCGATTGAACAATTTTCTGCTAGAGATCTCGTCAGTTCAATGATACGGTAATAGAGAAAGCATGGCGCGCCGTATCAAACGAGACAAGTTGTGAGATTTTACACCAGCTGTGATGCCACGTTGCATCTAACTGGTACTCTGTCAGAGTATTTGGATCTGTGGAGAATAATCCCATAAGTGCACTGCATTATTTCTGATGTCCATGTTTGTTGAAAATCAATTGAAGTGGTACAAAAAGCTTTTCATCAATACCAACAAATGAATTTTGAACGTAAAGAGGGGTTCAGCTTGCACTGGAAGCATAACTTCATCCACATTTTGCAAAGATTTCAAATCTAGAACATACTGAGGTTTATTTGTAGGTTATATGCTTTTGATGAGACGCTGCTCCAGCAGTTAATGCACAGCCACTTCACAAGAAGTGAAGTAATCTCGATGCATTTGTGTGACAAAACCTTTAGCAGGCAGCTAAACTCACTAACCCTGCGCTAAGTGTGTGTCCACTCTGCTCCAAACCCACATGGCACAGAATTCATTGTTTTTCAAGTGGCCTCTGTTTGAATAACAATCCAAGCTCTATATACATTTTTCCACATGAGTAATAAAAGTAAAATTGACTCCACATTGGATACAGATGTTCTGTGGAAAGAGAGTAAGACACAAATGTTCTTGTGTATGTGGATGTAGGATTTGAGCGTTTCTGATCGTGCATAAACATGATGCCAAAGTGGGTTTTTATTCAATAAACATGGTTGGACTGTAATTACTTACACATTTCTTCTGGCTAGAAATGGAAGACAGACTTTGTGTGCGTTTATGCTGGCGCACCGAGACGAAGTCTCAGCCTTGGCTTGTCTGCACAAGGCTTTTTTAATGCAAGAGGACTCGCTTTTCCTTCACAACAAATGGCATACGCATTCAGGGATAAATATAGAATTCCCTGTTGTTATTAGGAATCAGTACCACTGCGGGTAATGTTTCCCTGAAGAAGACCTGCCTCCTCTTTGGTCTGGTGTAAATGGAGTTTAGGTTGACTGCGGCTGCAACAGCAAGAGCTTCAATTCCTTTTAAAAGTAGCCAGTCAGCAATGCTGTGTGCCACACGTTCTGGAGAGATTTTATAAGAAATATCAGCACACATTAATCATAAAGCTATAAGCCGCAGTTAGTTCTTGAGGCTCTTTGTTTTATCTTTAATTACCTACTGAGGCCAGGTTTCACAACCTGCATGGAAAGGATCACTCGCAGCCCTCATAATGGTGACGACGGACCATAAAGAAAGTGAGCGCTGAGCAGCTTTCCCACCCGCCGAGAGAAACATTTACCATCATTCTTTTGCTCTGCCCCTTGAGCATCTCCAAGTAAATCTAAACAGTCACATGCCTGTGAATGGGCTGGAGACTGCCAGGCCTGAAGCCCTGCAGGTCCTCGCGTCACTCGGGCTCTGGAGGGAATTTTCTGTGGGTGAATATGTATGTGATGTGGAAAACTGAGAACCCCATAGAGCACCCTGAGATCAGGCCCAAATGTACACAGGGGCCAGCTGTCTTCAATTAAACCAGAAACCCCAGCCACGGCAGTCCCTTATGCACAAAAGCAGTCTTTGATGTGCGCCAGCCAGAGGACAAGGTACAGGGCTTCAAAGACGGAAGGAGGGAGAGAAAAAAACTATTATATCTTTCATAAAAGTTAACAGGAATTTTGAAGCTGAGGGGGGAGAGCAAAGCAGATATTAATGATGGCTGTCAGTCATGCTCGCTTGCCAGTTTTTCCCCCCTCTTCCTATCATTTTGTTAAGCTTTAATTAGTGAACACACCTGGACTGTCTCTGAAGTTAACTGTGGAATACTGCCTGCCGTAGTTTCTGTGGGCACTGAAGACCAATTTCATGCAGGGCACATTGGCACAACTGAAGCTGATATGCTTGTCAGTTTCAGCTTGACACACAGAAGCCGTATACCAGCTCTTGGATATGTATGAGGTTTGGAGCTACAGACAGAGATCAGCATTGAAACGGTCTCCCTGCCAAGCACCACAGACACAGGCGGCATGGGCATCCATTAAATTAATTTGACTTCATTAGTGCAGACCTGCTTGGCCTGGGGTGCCCACAGAGATGCCAGAGGGTGGGAGGTAGCGGGGTGGTGGTTGAGTGGCATCAGCCGCTGTGCTCTGAGGAGAGCGAACACATGGCAGTGACAGGCGGAATATGGCCCCAGTTCTTACACCGGGACGGCTGCCAAACAAAGGCAACATGCGTCACTGGCTTTAGGGGAGCTCAATCAACACCCGGTTGGAGTATTAACGCCATGTGTGCCGTGCCACATCAGCGAGGAGGCCGCGGGTCGCTGGGCAGCCTACGAGTCAAGCTTGTGCACAGAGAGAATGTGGCAGGGTGATATGATACAGGGATGCTGCCAACGGGTTGACCCGCTGCCATCACCTTCATTTCTGCTGCCAGAAACGCTCCGTGTTATGCTGCAAAGCTTATCCATTGTTGTGTCGTGCGTGTAGTTGTGGTCTTTAGTTTTAGCTTGCAAAGTGATTGATTCGTGCTCGCATGCTCGGACACAGTCTGCCAGCTTGTCTACCATAGGTGATGACTAGCGGGACGGAAATCGTTCGGTGTAATGAGCATATTTTTAGATAAACTATTGTTAATCCTGATGGGGAAAGGAATTACTGTTCTAAACACTTCTTTGCATGAGTGATGACAAGCTAATGTCCCCGGTAATGAGCATTTATATTAATGCTTATTACCTAAAAGTTGATTTGATAGGGATGTGAAAGCCTGATCCACTCAGTTGCATCCAGCAGACACCAAAAGTGAAAACTTCAGTTTGACTTAGACTGTCTGGGCTTTCCTGTCAGTTGGTTTAGCGAGGATGCATGCCTTGCTTAGAAGCGCCTGGACAGTGTAGCCGGCATCCTACCAGTCCCAAGCCCACCTACTGCCACCCTCTGGAGCTGACCTGAGCTCTGCTAGGAGTGGTGCACCTGATAAATACAGAAGTGTGGAAATAAATAAATAATGGGAGGTATTAAGTCCAGATAGGACTGGAAGGTAGCCTGAGGGTGGTAAGTGTTCTGCCTGACAGCAGTGAACACTTTGATCAGTGAGCCCCGTCTGAAGATCGCTTCCACATCTGCACAGGGGGAACGAGCTGTAAACTGCCAAGAAGCATTTTAATGACAGTTGGATTATAAAATGAAAGAGGGCTCCAGATGGCAGGCAGTACAGCGGCTGCGGTTCGAGGGGAGGCTGTTTAAACTGCTTTTTTATTGATAAAATATGGGGTGAAAAATTGTGCAAGGCTTATTAGGCATCCCGCTGTGATGTTGCTCAGCTGGCCAAGCTGTTCAGCATGGCCCTCATCCAAACATGCCTCCATAAATTTTTAGCAGTACCTTTAAATCTGTAAGATCTCTGCTTGTTAAGTTCACCCAGGCTCCCCCCCCCCCAAATCCCCCCACACAGTATTTGTCCTTTAAAAGATTTCCTTGTGTCCTTTATTTTGTGAACCAGCAGGATGTTACGAGCTCGACGTAGGCTGAGGAGTTTGGAGGGTAGGGGTAGGGGGTTCCCACATAACATGCTCATTATCATCCGCTTACAGCCAGAGTTTACCCCTTAAACAGCTTAATTTCTGCATGATTTCATTAGCTTTGCTCTCCTAGTAATAAAGCGAGGCTGACCTTATTAATTCAAGACACTGCGCTTCTGTCTGCACCTAAATACACAGGGCACTGTTCAAGGCAGAAACGGTCAGCTGGGCTTTGACTTGTAATAACTGGCTTCAGTAGTGGTCAGAAGGGAGAAATTGTTGGATTTAGTGTGAATCGACTTCCAATGAAGCTCAAACTGCGCGATTAGTAATCTGCTTCACTCTCAGTGGAAAGGTGTGAGCTTCGCCCGGTAACAAAACCCTCCTCAGGTAAGTCGAGCCATCCCACGCCGTCCTTGCTCATTTATTCGGGGATGAGTGATGTTGGTGACATTGTCGTCTCCTAAATATGTCTCTGTCAGTTAATATTACCTTACACTAAAGTGGACTAATGCACGTCTTTGATTTGGAGCTCAAATTGAATTTGCTTGAATAGGGCCTCATTCAAAAGCTGCGAAAAGTCCATAGTATCAGTGAACGGGATCACTAAAAGCCATCTTAACTCCTTCAAAATCTATACATGTCACATCTATGTCTTTCCCTCTGGAAAAGTGGGCTCTCTTCCACTGAGATATGCTGTTATCCATGCTCTCACTGCTAATTTAAAACCCATTTAAGCTGATAGGGTGGTTGACTGAAGCGCCGTTTTAATGCCCTTGCAGAAATTGACATACACACTGCTCTCCCTACCTTCTGAAAACAAGCTGTCCCAATTTATATTCCATAACTACCACTTCAAGGCCAACTCGCCGCGCCCCCAATCCGCCCTCACGCCTATTCATGGCGTCAAAGACAATTACTGTCGACATCACATCAAATTACAATTGTTGGTTTGCTTGTTTGTCTCGTTATATGACTTGAAAACTGCCATCTTCTACCCAGGGAATGTCCCCTCCCTTCTGCCGCTCTCCCTTTTGCCCACCCTTATGGGTTTTTTGCACACCGACGCACATAAATCCCATCCCAGCGCAGAGAAGAGAAAGGACAGGCAGTCGGCAGCCTAATGGACTAATTTGTAATTGCGATTGAGAAGAAGCTGAGATGCTGGATGCGTTATAATTTGACAGCTCTGAGCCGGACCGTGACGCTTCAACCACAAATGTTTCCCTCCCTCCTCCTTTCTTTCCCGCTCCTTCAGATGCCTTCTTTCTTCCCCTCCATGGAGAATAGTCAGAAAGGAAGGTGATGGGAGAGATGCTTTCGGCACATTCTGCTACTCAAAGCTCCCAGTTCTGTCATATTACTTTTTTTTTCCCTTTCCACCCAACCCTCCCACCACACACACACACACACACACGCACACACATCACCACCTCTTCTCGTTCTCTACCTTCACATGGATCCCCTAGGATAGAATAGGCAAAGCATCTCAGAGCATTCAGATGCGTTTGAAGTGCAGGACAGATGGGAGGCTCGGGGGACTGTAAAAAATGAATCGAGGCTAGTAATAGGAGAGATGTTTTGAATCCTCTCCCCCATAAGTTATTTATCAGGGGCCCTTAGTGGTAGACGAAGACTTCAGAGTGCTCCCTTAATGCAGCATCTGATGACTAGTAGGGGGGCTGTTCCAGGAAGTGCTGTTGTAAAACAGGAGGAGAACATTAGCAGGGAAGCCTCTCAGGGCCTGGGCAAAAGAGAGGAACAACACACTGGGCAACTCTTTCCCAGCATGCAACACAGGTCAGAGAAGGAATGTTTTTCTAATTTATTGTGACATTTGTGGCAGTCAGAGGAACAGCATAGGGTAGTATACCTGCTAAATGAAGAGATAATTCAAAGAGAAACCATTGAACTGAATACAGCAATTTATCTCTTCAAACGCAGACGTCACCTTTGACCTTCTTTGAACTTGTGTGACACCGTTTTTAAGCTATGATTTTGTTGTCAGTGTTTCCCAGTATCATGTGGTTCTTTGACATGAACGGCTCCGCTTGTAACACCAGGACACTGCACATCACAGAGAGTGTATCACTCCAGCAGCGGTCCGGGCCAACCAGGGAAGTCTCCAGTCGCAGGAGACTAATGGCCTCTGAACTGATCACTCGGGTTAATAAAGATCAGCTAATGACATAGCTGCTTCGTTTGTGCTAATTGCTCTCCGCAGACCTCTGCCGTGGCCCGTGCCTCACGAGCATCTGTCACAAAGCATATTCCCCGACACAGCTCAGACCCTAACACCAGGCACGCCGCCAGACACAGTTGTCCACTGGTGTCCTTTTACCGCACCGGGGCGAGGGGTGAAAATACATTGTCTGAGTAATGCAAACTGTTTGTTTTGGCAGACTTGCATCTCGATAACACTTGCTGCGCCCACAAGTGCATATAGACCTCAGACGTGAGTTGTTAAAATGTAATTCAGTAACAGTATTACTTTGCCCACATCTAGTAATTATTCAAGTAAGAACTGTATTTATGGAGGCATGGTTTCACCCCATATGCATGCATGCATTCATGTTCAGCATTAAACCATTAAACTTTAATTCATAACCAAATGCATTTATTTTATTTTTAAAAGCAAAATTAAATAAATAAACCGCATGTTGTTCAGGATAAAGTAAAATCAGGTATTAGAAGCAACTTTGCTCATTAAGATAATAATAAACTCAAAAATAATCTGCAATAACTCCTCTGCTGTAGCTTTGGTGTTATCACGAAAGCTCCCCCTTTGTGGATTAGCATGGTTTCACCATGATCTGTTCGTAGCAAGATTTTCCAAATTGAAATCGAACATCTGGAGCACATTTGGAAAACCACTGCTACCTCTGGAATCCTTTGTAACTGAATTTAAGGTGCGCATGGACACCATTCAGTCTAAAAAAGGATAATACCTAAAGTAAGATAGGGGTAAACAGTATTTTCCACCCCACATCTGTGTAACAAACAATGTTTGAGACTTCCCCCTGTGGTTCTTACAATAGCTGCATGATAAGCATGCCTTTATGTTGAATATTTCATTCTCTGACAAATGCGATTTAGATACATTACAGGCAGTTTTGAGATCTACATTCATCCGCATTCATCTGGAGGAAAGTTCGGTGCCCTGATGTATATAGATAGATTTTTTTTTTTTTTTTGCTGAGCTTTTGATGTAGATGCAGCAGTGGCCATTTTGAAGCACTGACACATGGTGCAGCATTACAATGGGCAGCAATTTGCATATCATTTCATGTTGGGGATATTAGATTAATGGCTTGTGACTAGTGTGATGAATACTAATTTAGCCTTAAATCATGTCACTGCTCAGACATTAACAGCCTGCCCAACAGGGAGCACTGCAGCCAGACGTTTTATAAGGTCAGCTAACTTCTTTAGCCAAGTTCTTCCTGTTCCTCATTCGTTCGAGGCAGTTATGGGATTTGTAGATGTTTGCTATTCCAGGGACTGTTGCCTTCACTGTTAATGCGGTATAAGCCCACCACAGGGGTTAATGTCATTTCCCTTTACCCTAGGAGACAATGAAATCTGCTGATAGAGCTAGGGACGCAGTGATAAAAATCATAAATGTTGCAGAGGTCCCCCAGCCCTCCACCCCCACCCACCCACCCCGCCCCCAATGGCTGCAATTTGACTCTCAGCGTGCTGGGCCCCCAGTGTAGCCAGCTTCTGCGGCCACGAGGCATAATGATGGTAATGTTGTGTGAAAAGGCTACAGAGATGGTACGCAGAGATTCATGCAGTGTTTTAATGCAATCAGAGGCTGTTTGGACTCTTTCCAACAGGTTATGCAGTGAGACCACCTATAGGGCATGAGCCCGACATAAAGGGACCGAGGACTGAAACCCGGGGTCAGCACTGCTGACTGTCCATGAGTTTCTTCATTACTCACCACCTGTTTGGGCTGATTTGTGTTATGTTTGTATGAGCTGAACTGAAGTGCACTGACTCGGTAGCTAAATGTCTGTTGCCGTTAAGGTTGATTTGATACGAGTGCGTAAAGGTCAGGATCAAAATACTGACTTTGCTTTTAGAATAAAGGAATTTGTTTTTTAGATTTTCACCAGGATGCTCGGGCGCCAAATATTTTATTATCGGAGTTTTTGTCCTTTTTATATGCAATGCAGTAATGCATGTATTGTCTATTGGGGTATCGTGGTGTTTTGTGAATGTAATCTGTGGAGTGTATTAAAATAATACCTGAATAAATCTGTGTGTGTCCCATGGTGGCCGTTCAGTAGCCATTATGGATGATGGTCCCAAAAGAGAAGTTCAATAAAATAATAAATTGAGGTCATTTACAAGATTTTACAGCTACACAGTTTTAAATCCAGCAACTGTGTGAGTTGCTGGATTTATACACTGTACACTAAAGTGTGTGTGGGGGGGGGGGGGTGTAAAAAGTTGCATTGTGTTGTTACTTGTCTCTAATGAGCCCTTAGACTGATGAATATCTACGCTGGTTTGACAAGTAAAAAGCTGAACTGAGAGCTGTTTTGGTTGACATATTATGGGCCTCAACATTGCAGCAAAGCTTGAATGGGGACTCTGATATGTGGTGATAATTTAATAATTTAATATTCTGCTGCAGTCGTCGTGATGTGCATTTTGCATGAATGTCTTAAGTATTATGAGCCTTTCCTTATGAGTGTGTTGAGATTTTTTTTCACATACTGGTGTGTGTGTGTGTGTGTGTGTGTGTGTGTGTGTGTGTGCGTGTGTGTGAATGAGAGAGAGAGTTTGTGTGTCTATGTGTCTGTCACTTTATTCAATCTCCAGAGAGTAGATGGCTAGCCAGGAGTACGGAGGGAGGAAGTGGGAGGGTGTCCAGAGGGAGCTGTTTGATTGATGTGTTTTGGGGTGGTGGATGTGTGTGTGGGTGGAGGGGGGGGGGGGGGGGGGGGGGGGGGGGGGGGGGGGCTGGGGGGGGCCTGGGGCCATACCCCCGGCCGGGGCGGGGGGGGGGCGTCACGGTGGGGTGGTCTGCTCGCCTCCTCTGGCTATCTGGACCCATT
>VOQJ01004497.1:5431-23218 GCA_015052665.1 Apistogramma diplotaenia
CCCCCCCCCCCCTCCCCCTCCACTTCACACACACACACACACACACACACACACACACACACACACACACACTCTCCTCTTCCCACGCCCCTCCACCACTACTACCACTGCTGCCCCTACCATATATCTAATTTATGGCTGTGGTGAGTGAGTTACATACACTCATGTATGCATAATATATCACACATGTGTGTGGGAGAGTGACACGTACTGGCCATGTATGCTTTACACCACAACTCTATCTTCAGCACTTTTTAAAATGTGCACGTGTGTGTGTGTGTGCGATATTGCCAACTACCATAAATGTGTCATTCAGTGTGTATTGGTGCATTTCTTGCTTATAACAGCTATAACAGAACTGATAAAGAATGAGAAGGCAATGTGTGCACGCGTGCGTGAGTGTGTGCGTGTGTGTATGTGTGTGAAGGCCCAGCTGTTTCTGGGCTTGACATCCACATGCAGGCAGAATGCCAGATGTCTCATTAGGCAAATTTGATTGGCTCGGTCATTTAGAATGCAGCGATGAGACGGTTCCATATGTGCATGTACATGAAGCTGCGTGTGTACATTTACATGAGAGGCCCCCTGCATAACTATTTGCATGTGTACATGGTCAATGTATGTGCATTGATTAAGTATTGTGGTAACATTTGAATTTACACACTGTAAATGACATTGTAACAGCAAAAATAGCAAAGTAATAGCTGCAAAAAATGTATAGTAACAGGAAACTGTACAGGAAATAATTACAAGCCACAGATGAAACACTTCAAGTGTACCCTCTGCCCATTTGGGCAGTTTTATTTAGGTAGCACATTGCATTATACGTAAACTCGGTGTGCTCAACACAGAAAAAAACATAAAAAACTGTGTAGGTCTAAAGATGCCTTAAACACACACACACACACAGGATTGAGTGTAGGCTTGTGTGAGCAAAAAGGTTTTAAGTCTGCTTTAGAATGTATTTACAGATGTCTTTGAACTCAGGTCAGCAGACAGCTTGTTCAAAAAAATGTGACCACAGTAACTGAAAGCACCCTCGGCACACTTGGATCTGATGCTGGGAACATTTAAAAGATCTGCACCTTATGACTGGAGAGGTCTGATTGGGTTATAAACAGTGAGAAAGTCAGAGATGTACTGGTGGGCAAACCATTGAAAGCTTTGTGAACTAATAGAATGATTTTAAAGGTAATTCTATATAGCCCTGGGAGCCAGTGAAGTGACTTCAGTACTGGGGTAATATGGTCAGATTTCCATGTACTGTACATCTAAGGATGCATTTTGAACAAGCTGAAGTCATCCTACTGATGATTTGAACAGCCGTGCAAAGAGCGTCACAATAATTTAACCTGCTTGGACGAATGTCTCATAGGCAGTTTGAGATAAGAATTTTCCAACTTTAGATATTTTTTTAAGTGATAGAAAGTGACCTTATTGAAAAAAACTGTGCTGTGCTCCAGAGACAGGAATGATAAATACTGTAGACCAACAACAAATATTCCCGTCCTGTCTGTTAAGTTCTAAAAAGTTTCTAGAAACCCTGCAGTTAATGTTGTTTCATTGTTGTCCCAGGTTAGATCATCAGAGGAAAATAAAAAGTACATCTGTGTTTTCTGCATAAAAATGATGGAATATAGAGTGCCAATAAAAAGTTTGGACACGCTCTTTGATCTGGTGCAGATATAAAACTGCTAACTGAAACATAAAAACGTCTACCCTTTGGGTATGAGAGCCAAACAAGAACCTGAGCTGTTAAACCAACCGAGTCATGACACCTTTGAATTAAAATGTAATGATCGAAAGTGTCAAAAGCAGCAGTGAGATTGAGCAGGACTAAGATTGAAACTCTCTGTGTATCACTGTTGAGCTTCAGGTCATTGATGATGTGTGTTTCTGTGCTATGAATGAATCTGAACCTATTTGCTACTTATAATAAAGACTGTAGGTTGAAAGGTACTCATTCAATTGTTTTTAAACATTTTTTTCAAATACTTTGATGAGGACTAAAATACTAGAAAGTGGATTTTTTCCATGTTTCTTCTTCCCTGGACAACAATAATCCAGGGTTCAGAAGAAGGAGGCATGGAACAGGTCCGCACTTTGGGCATGGCTCTGAGCCTGGGCCACGGGTCCTCGTTGTGGATGGAGATGACCATAACTGTTTCCAGATGTGCGTTTGCCAAGAGTCCAAGCCATGGAAGCGCTGTGTTGTCAGGATTGCAGGAACAGCAACTGTTCCCTCTCCCGAATTTGGTAGAGTTTGGAAATCCAGCCTTCTAGTTGGGCTATTTTCTGACTGAGTCAGAGACCCAGAGCATCCAGATGCAGAAATGAGAGGCAGCATGGGTGACAGCTGATGATGAGGGGGAAAGTGGGTGTCTTTGAGGGGGAATCTGTCAGTGTTTACTGCGCAGGTAGCCACCAAAGGTGGAATCCACAAAGCAGAAAACCACTTGTAGGTACATCACATGTTAGTTGTCAAAATTATTGAGTTATTCAAGCAAAAGTAGGTAAAAAGGAAGTAAAACAGGTAGAGAACAAAAATAAAGTAAAGAATGAGCGCAGACAGCAGCTGGCCAGTAATGACGTGAAATGAAAATAACACTGTGACATTTATTCAGTTTCAGTTCAATTTTATTTTATTTTCTACAGTGCCAGTTCTCAACAAGTCTCATGAAGGCACTTCAAATTGAAAGGTAAAGGCGCTGCAATATTAGAAAGAAACACCATCACATGACACACACCTATGAGCAAGTACTTGACGATAGAGGAAAGAAAAACTCCCAGAACCAGGCTCAGGGAGGGTCAGCCATATGCTGAGACCAGTTGGGGCTAACAGGAAACAGAGACAGGACAAATGGCAAACTATGGAAGATAGGGCCAGAGTTTAATAATTGCTATTGATTAATTGCAGCAGTGGTGTATAAACACAGTGAAAAGAGATGAGTGAAGAAGAAATCATGGGACCCCCCCGCCCAGGAGCTTAAGCCTATTTATAACTCCTTTACTTTTGTTTTTAACTGTTATTTTACACAAAATCTACTTTAAGATCTGTTTGTTTGTTTTTTTACAGCCACAAGAGTAAACCAAGTGATAACCTACAAGACTAGTAAAAGAAGCCAATGTGGCATGTATGGAAGTGTAGTTCCTTGAATGACCACTTGAGGTTTCAGACTACCCTCATCTCAGCTACAGTAAGGCAATGCATTTTTTGCATTTTTTAATGCAACATTTTGACAATTAAACAGACTTCGATGAGTAAAATTGTGGTATATTATGTGTATACTACTTGTTAAGACTACTTACAAGTCCTGTGTCTTGTATCGATGCACCTTGCTAACATTAGCTGCCAGTTTAGCACTCCACCCTCATGCCCAGTGTTTACCCCACACCTGCCACTCTGTTTTTACAGGTGCACCAACTTGACTTACACACTTAAATACTTTAGCATAATGTAACCTTCCATGTGTTATAACCTCAGTTATCAGTTCAACTGCTACTTCAAAGTCACGTCATCGCCTTCACACATATATAACTAATTTTGATTATGTCACTGCTCATCACCAACTGTTCACTCAACTATTTCCAAAGTTCAGCTCCATAAAGTCCTTAATTTCAGTTGTCGTTTCAGATTTTCCCACGCTTTATCTCTTGCTTGAATCCTTGTTTGTGTTATAGCTTCTGCTTCAGCTAACAAAGGCTACTGACCCACATGAGTTAAAATCTGTATTTTTGTTACAGTGCTTTTAACTTATATAACATGACTTTGTTTCAGCTTCCATTTCAAGAAAGCTTCAAAGACACAAACTAGACGGTCAGAGCTCTTTATAACAAAGGATTAATGCTGCCCTCTAGGGGCCAAAATTGTGAATGACCATTACCGTAGTGTAGAGATCAATATAAGGGCAGATAATGGTGAGACCGTAATTATCTTTTGTGGAGAGTCTGTGGATTTAGAGTGCTTGTACATTCATTACTGTGGAGCACAGAAAAAATTTACAGTAATGTGTGGTTGGGGCAGAGCCCCAGACAGAAATGTGAAGATCAAATGAATCAGTTTTATTTATTTAGTAGTTTAGTAGTAATTTTATTGCCACTTTAGGACAAAAAGAAAAAGACATGTCCATAGTATTATCAGAGTGTTATTACTAACACTGTTTAACACTATGTTAGTTAGCAACAATGTGCAAGTAAATTTTAGCATTTCATGCTGGAACAACATGAGGAATATTTCTCACTTTTTGCCACTAGCTAAGCAAGCTTCTGCAAAAATATTATTAATAATAATAAATATTATTATAATAATAATATACTGGATGAGCAAGACAAAGTGGGACTGCATTTACCTGAAAACAGCTGCCGTAGGTGGTGTTAAAAAGAGACTGAACAAACCATACAACCTAAACAGACTTTTTAAAAATTCTTCTGTCATAAAGCTACATCTTTCATATGAACATGCTTATATACTTAAAATGATACAAGTTTAAATTAATCAGCTTAAAGAAATTCCAACACAGACTACATTTTAAAATGTAACAGCTTCCCAGTCAGGAGGATTCATGAGACAAAACAACTGCGTCAAAGATAGTGCTTATGTTTAGCAAGGAATGGTCGATTGATAACTGAATACTGGCAACATTATATATACACACAGTACCAGTCAAAGGTTTGGGCTGACCTTCTCATTCAGTGTTTTTCTTCTTTTTTCCCTACATTGTAAATTAATAATGAAGTCATCAAGACTATGAAGGAACATATAAAAAAAAACTTTAAAAAGTGTTAAACAAACCAAAATGTGTCTTAGATTTTAGTCAGCACCTTTTGTTTTGATCACAGTTTTGGCATTCTCTCAGTCAGCTTTATGAGGTCATCAGCTGAAATGGTTTTCCAACAGTCTTGAAGGGGTTCCCACAGGTGCTGATCACTTGCTGGGTGCTTTGCTGTCCCTCTGCAATTCAACTCATCCCCGACCATCTCAGATGGGTTTAGATCAGTTGATTGTGAAGGCCAATTGGACCATATAGTCCAGATTAACGCAGTCTTCTCTGAACTGCTGATGTTGAGATGTGTGCGATAGGTGGGCTCTTATCTGGGTTGCTGGTCACTTGCAGTTTACAAGATGGGTAACTGATGAACTTATCCTGTGCAGCAGATGATTTTATTATTAATCTACAATGCAGACAATTTTTAAATAATGAAAAACCACTGAATGAGAAGGTGCGTCCAAACATGACTGGTACTGTATTGTAAATTGATCAATGTGATCAATTATTAGATTTAACCCCCTGAGTACGAGAGGGAACACTGATCCGTATGACACATTTACCCTGATTATGGTGGCCAAATAAGCACCTATTAAAATAGTTTTTTCTAGAAACAAGATTCGTCTTTACAACTCACTTATGACGTTAAATTGTTGTCATTTAGAGCAGCTCTTTGAACCTTTTTCCACAGGCTATGGCTTCAGTTTGATGAATAAAAACCTTTAAGCAAATGTGACCTTCTCCACTTTTTAAATTTATTTCAGGTCCTCTTCCTCATTACAATTCTCTGTGGTCCTCCTCTTCTCCTTCATCTATAGTCTGGTTATCGTCCTGTGTACTTGTTGTTACCACTTCCTGTGTCACAGGTTGAGAGTCTGAAGTTGGAGTAGTAGGCTTTGATTGGTCCTCGGCTCCTTGTTCCCTCCCTCTCTCCTCGCTCAGAGTCTGCAGAGCCTCTCTGTTGCTCTCTGTCTGTGCCTGTGATCTGTCAGCATTAACAGAAGCATTTTCACTTCTGCTTTCGTCTTTACTTCCCTCCCGACATGCCTGCCTCCGAATAGTCCGTCTGTGCTTGCTGCGACGCGATTGGTTACAGTGCAGGGTGCGCCTACGATGCCACTGATTAAGAGACTGTTGGGCTTCCACACTGAGCTGACGGGCAGCCAGACGTGGGCGAAAGCTGCTGATGTAGTAGAGCGAGGCATACAGAGTTGTAAGGTAGTAGCCACCTGTTAATGTGGGGGTACAGAAATGGTGACACTGAGTGAGAAAATCTCTATAATGAGTGGAAAAACCACCTACACTATACCATCATAAAGTTCCATATAACCATATTTAAACGGGGGCTGATAAACCAAAAGCTCTAAATGCTCATATTTTTTCTGTTCTTTGCTCTGTGTGGTTTCTCAGGCATAGAGCTCTGGCTGTGAGAAGAGAAGCTCCACCTACTTGCTATATTCTGGTTATGAGGGGCAAACAGTTTACATAAAGGAAGGGGAGAGGAAGCTAAAACTTTTTTTAGACAGTTGAAAAACTGAGGGACTGCATCAAAGCATAGACTAAGAAAAAAAAATATTATTTTGAACTGTGAATCATGCAAAGCTACTTTAGTAGAGTCCAAGAATAAAACTGCCATCAGAAATGGGTAAAGTTGGTCACCTTTAAACCAGGTAACGCTTTTGAGAGTCTCTCAGAACTTTACGGTCTCATCATGAGAGCATAAAGGCCTTACTTAAAAAAGTAAGGACTCAGTGACACAGGCCTAGAGATTAATCGGTGATCATCACTAGGGAAAAATAAGCATTCCAAAACCAGCTGCTGGAGTTTGATGGTTGAAATTGGTTGCAAAGGCGATGCCACACCAAAAACCTCCTCTTGATTGCTTTGGTCACTAGCAGATTGCTGCAGATTCCCATAGTTTGCATGGAAAATGCTGACTTGTCTGCAAACTAACCTTCCAAGCTCTGGTGAAATGTGCAGTGATAAAGTGTGATGCAAACCAAAAGTGGAGAATGTTCACCTTTAGAGTAAAAGCTGTACCTTACCACTACAACCGGTATGTCTCCTCTGTTTCCTACTTTTCAGTTTCACTACTGCTTAGTAGTTCGCATACATGCCAATGATTGCCAACGGCAGCAGTCTGCAAGCAACTAAAGCAGTCTCATAGCAGTTTTCTGCGCTGCGCCATATACCTCAATTTCATGCTAGTGACTGCCAACAACCACTTGCAACCAGTTGGGGAATGCACATTTTCCCCTTGCAACCTGTGATTTCCAGATATCTGCTGACCAGTCTCTAGGGCCATGTGACTGAGGCCTGAAAACTAGGGTCCATTCAAATCGTGTACGTTTGAGAGTAAAATCCTATCTTATTAATTTTTCAATCTTAGATTGCTAGGATTATCACTTTTCCCTTACATTGTCTTTAGGTTGGAATCTGGTTGCATGAGTGCTTTTTGGCTTACCCTCTCCTTGTAGCTGTGTGGGGTCCAGCAGTTCCATCATGTAATCCGTGTCTACCTGTAAGGTGACCAGGTCGCTACGGAGTAGTACCCACGTCAGACAGGGTAGGAAATCGTCTGCTCCATACACCTTACCTGCTGGTGAGGAGAATATGACTTTAAGTGGATATGACAAACAAGCAACTCAAAGTAGATTAGTACTAATTACAAAACCCTGCAGGGCTACCTGAACTAGCATTAGCACTCATGCTGTGATAAATGCTCTTGCAGACTTTCAGCATGATCTGGACCTTCTTGTTCGGGGAGTAGGCCTCATGCATACTAATCCATTTCTGCTGGATACGCTCTAGTGTGAGGGAGTCAGGAACTCCAACTCCTGCTGACCCCCCTAGCTCGTCTACCCCGTTCTTTTCCAGCAAATGCAGGTTGCTCTCAAGATGCTCGATGGTGCCATCATTGGTCCGGGAGGACTTTATGCAGGAGTACAAGTGGTTGGAGACAGGCTTCAGAGCCACTTTATGGATGGAGAGCTCCATCAGAATATCTATAGCAGGATAAAAAAAATAGCCAAGGGAAAATGATTTGAGCACAGAAAAGTAACAAAAACTTAAAATCCACATCTGTGTAATGTCACAACCCACTCACCAATCTCTGAGTCGTTTAAGTCAGTTATGCTGTCCAGTAACGTCTGGATTTCTGCATATTCCAGTAGCGTCTCTCTCAGTGATGTGAGTGATGATCTCACTTCCTGTAGGAACTCCGACTCTGTGGCTCCACTGGTATCAGTCCCTCGCTTCATTGTAATTTCCACAAATCCTTTCACAGCCTCTGCGAATGCAGCGCCTTTCTTCTCACTCAGCTCCTGCACACGATTGGTCAGTCTTTTCTTCTGGCTTACCAGCCCACCCAGTGCCTGGCCCACCGCAGAGAGTCGATGAAGGACCTTATCAGCCAAACGTTGTGCTGAGGCGTGGTGGTGTGAAGAGTTTAGTATTTGGGACTCTGGCTCTTCCTCTATGCTGCTAATTGAAAGGGAGTCAAGCTCAAGTGAAGGGGGCTGGAGCGAAGAAGAAGGCCTGGGTGGAGGCAGCCAGACTCCATCCTCGATCCAGGACACTCTGTGAGGCGATTGAGGCACAGGGCTGCTATGGCGATGCAGTTCTGGTGTTCCACTTCTGGGGGTGGAGGGAGTGGATGAAGACAGGCTGTCCGTGCTCACTCTGTGAAGCTGGGTGATAGTTAGATCTCGACTGGGCCGCCGGAGGACCACCCCTGCTTGTGTTTGCTCAGCTGGTGCTGAATCTGCTGAAGAGGCTCTGATTAGACCTGGACAAGACCACAGTTTTTGCAGTGAGTTTAACTGAAACCACTCATTTATATAAACAAAAAAACACCATGACTGCATGTGCCACGGACTCAAAAACAAATCTAGGAATCAGTCCTGTCCACATGATAGGTGGGATGAATTTGTCAGGACCAGCAAGCAGGGACAATTTATTAAACATTAACAAAACGTCGTTTGACAATGTGGTGAAGCCAAAAATGTGCTCCAGAAAGTGGATTTTATTTCCTCCCCTGACATGCAGGAACAGCATCTGCTCTGTGGCCTTGGATCTCCTGATTTACAAGTTAATGACAGTGTTTTGGCCTCCTCGCACACTTTGACAGAATTTAAAATGGTTGCACATTTCTCTCGATGTAACAGGAGAACAGTGAATAGGAACAGACTTGTTCACAGAAGCAGTGGGAGAGTGATGCCCACTATCACTCTGCATGACAGCAGGGGAGAGGTGAAGCATTCATTATTTGCATGTTCATAAATAGATGTGTGCATATACATTTTTTTAGATGTTGCATAGTCTACGCCAGGGAGGCTTATTTTATTGGGGGGAAAATATCATTTTTGCTAAACAAAAATTAGCTTTTGGACCTAAATCAATGCCAGGAGAGAAACTTTAAGCACATTGCATCTCCTAACCTGAGTAGATGGAAGATGGATTGTGAGGTGAGGGGAATTTAAACTGCATTGCCCAACATTGCTGTAGGTGACTGAGAAAGGTTTCTTATCTGGGTGAAATGGCCATCTGAAGTTGGTGCACAAAGAGGCGTAAGCATGAGAACTGACCTGAGCTCTCTGAATTGGCAGCAGGTGCCTCCTGCTCCAAGGAGATGGCCCGTTTACTTTGTAGCGCTCCCCCTGCCCATTGACGGGTGGCGCTGAGACGTCGCTCTCGTCTGTAATTTGATGGCTGTGAGGCTGCAGGCCTGTGGGTTAGCCAGTCATCTCCATGTTCACGAATGTAGAGGGGATTGATGATGCACAGGGCCCCGTTTGTGGAAGTCAACTAAGGAAAACACAAAGATGCATACAGAGATTGATTGAGTTTACAGTCACTGGGACAGTGGAAAGCAGCTCTGTTAACACAAGAGTGGCATATAAATAAAAGAAGCACTCCACCTCCACCAAGGCAGCTCACTGTCTGGGCAGCATTTACTTGTAAGAGACTGGTACTGTGCTTTGGATGTATTCATTTTGTTTTCTTAATTTCTTAATAATTTTCATAATTTTTAGAATAAGTATTATTTTGTTTTTTATTTATTTAATTTATTATTTTGTTTATGTGGATTAATTCTCTTTTTCTTAACAATACTTCCTATAAAGACACATTTTGTGGTCAACTTCAAAGACAGACAGATGTGAAAGTGAGAAAGTGAGGTCAGAGGTCAAATGTGGCATGATATTTTACATTTTTATACAGTACATTATACATGCTGACAATACACAGCACACTTGTGAGAATCATAGTTTCTAAGTCATATAACTTTTGTCAATTTTCTGACCGTTGAATTTTTAAGTTGACCTTGAAGACCTTGGTGAATGTAAACGTGACCCCACCCGTGACACCCTTAAGAAGTCATAATTCATTTAAAACCTTTCGAGCTCTCGTGTTGACAGACAGACAGGCTCTCGTGCACTCACACGCTACCAAAGGAAAAAACGACCTCTTTGGTGCAACTAATTAGCAACCCACAAATTATTCTTGTGGACACATTAACATTGATTTGAAGTCATGCGTCTGGCCACAGAATGAATGCTCTCTTTGGTTCTCCACCACTTTCCGAGACAATTACCAGGCTATAAACTTCACTGCTAAAGAAAAAAAAAGACACTGTTTCCTTTTCACCCTGTCCCTCACACACACAAACACACACAGAGCAACATACCTGTATAGAACACATCATACTGCTCGGCTCCCTGTGGGACATTTCATCAGTCTGTTGGTCAGGCGGTGCAGAAAGCCAAGTTTCTGCAATGGAGAAATCAGATGAGATGACGGCTCCTCAACAATGTGCTTGAGATTTTGTATGTTTTGCTTTTTTTTAATTAACATCCTGAGAGAAGAAGACTCAGACGCACTCGTTTCAAGCTGAGAAAGACGGTCTTTGTTTGTATCCGTCACGCTGTAGATCCAGCGAGGAATGTGAAGACAAACAGCCAGCACATCCCTTACATACAGAGATAGAGATCAAACATACAAACTGTGATGATCACAGTGAAACATTTAGGGTGTTTCAATGTAGAGAAAACAGCCGATTCTTACCTGGTCAGAGAGTAGAAGAGCACCAGCTGAGTCAAGTCAGAGAAAGACAGATGAGACTCAGACAGATGAAAAACTGTCACAAAGAAACAGAAGGAGTGGGCAGCATTAGTCTCATTCTGAAATGCCCTGTTTAAAAAAAGACTTCCTGGAAATGCACTTAAGCTTAAACTAGAAAAACTGGAAGGAGACTTTAAAGAGAAGCCAGTTTGAAGGTTTCATCAGTTTTTTTTCACAGTAGCTTTACAGCCCCATTATTTCCTGGCAGTATGTGGTTAACAAAGCTGAAGAAGCTGCTGTGGGTTGGAGGAGCCTGCTGACCCTTTAGCGTGTGATTTTACAAGATACGTGATGTAGATTAGTAAGTGCATCCGATTGGTTAAAAAAAAACCCTGAATTTTATCTGATTATCTGTCAGATGAGCAGCTATACAAACCTGAGAAGAGAAAGTATAACTAACTAACTAGTTTGGCTTGGCACATTTGGCAGAAGTAGTGACTCATAAAATAACCGCTAAAAATGGTATACAGGGAAATCGGTGGCTTTGACACACACACGCACAGAGGCACAGAAATAATTGCATGTTTGCATGTGGTTGGTCAATACCTGCTCCTCTGCATTTGATATTATAATGAAGAACTTCCTCATTCTGCGCTCCGGCAGACACACACAGCAAACTCGGCTGAGACGTCACAGAGTCCCGCAAGACCAGGAAGCTCTGCGGGGAAAGACGGTGACTCATTTAGATATTTCAACTGTCGCTGGAATCCGTTGAGCAGGAAAAACATTTACTTTTAAATGTTCGTACCGGCAGGCTACGAGGCGTGGCCGCATGGTAAGCAGGCAGCAGGAAGAGAAAAACTGAGTGGTGACAGGCAGATGGATGGAGAGAGAAAGAAACTATTTCAGAGTGTGGCTTACAAAGAAATGTGTCAGAATTTCTGTGACAAGGGACAATCGATTTGATCTTGATGTAAGAGCGCCACTCACCCTGCAAATTTCGGAGGACTCACACATTAAGTGCTGATAAGGGTTTGTTTGCCGGCTCAGAAAACGCTGATCTGAATCTATAGATGATGGTTAACTCTGAATGAGGAACCAGAACGGCTGAAGTGCTCTCACATCTTTCTGTTTTTTTCTCCTCATGATCTTAGTGTTTATTTCGTGCATGTGTGAAAAATAAAACCCACAGCAGTGCTGGTGCACAAATCAATTCATTTACAACTACAAGTAAAGACTTGATAACAAAGGTTTTCAAAGAGTGGCCCACGGGCCAGTGGCAGCATTTATTAATATTTCATTCAGCCCCTGAGTCTGACAAGGAGAGAAAGTACTACTGTGCATTTTATTTACTTACACTTCACACCACATCACAAAGCAGCTGAGAATAATCCCAATAAAGATTTTGCTTCTATTCCAAAGCTTCTGTTTTAGCCGCCCGAGCTGACTAATGCTGACAAATACAGCGAGTGTTGAGGAATGGAACAGCTCAACTCATGATTAAAAATATTTGAATCTTTTTAAATAACCTGCAAATGACCACAGGTTGCTGTAGGTATTTTTTTTTAATGATATACTTTTTTACTTAACTGTCATATTCACTTGTATGACTGCTTTCTGTTTAAAAATCAATTCAGCTGTCTTGTCCAGGAAACTCTTGAAAATTAGATTTTAATCTATTTAATGTGTTTTTTTTCCTGGTTAAATAAAGGTTAAGTAAAAAATAAACAAACAACAATATAAACTAGTGCAAAAACTGACTTAATTATAACACATGGTAATACAAAATACCACCATCCTCTGAACAAATACAATGCAAACATTAACTAAAAATTTTCTGTCTAGCCTTCACTCACAAGCTGGCTCTATAAGACCCGGCGTCCTCATATTGGTTTTTTTGGATTTGCTGCACCTTATACTTCATTCTTCAATAGTGTTTTATACTTTGTTAAGCCATGCTGACCTTGAGCGAATGAACTTTGATGTTTTTATAATTTGATGCTCTTAAGGTGCATCTGATTGGAGGGAGAGCTGCTGTAAAGCAGATCAAAGACAGAAGGATTCAGACACAGAAGGCTTGTTGGAGAAGCAATTGTTGTTGCTCATCAATCCAGGAATGATTATAAGGCCATTCCCAGCCAGTCCATCATTCTACAGTAAAAAAATATTCAAATTGAAATCATTTGTGACAGTTGTCACTCTTGCAAGGAGTGCATGTCATAGCATATTCACCCCAAGAGCTCCATCTCAGACTCTACAGGCCTCAGTTAGCAAGATACAGTAGGTTTAAAACTTCAGCACAGTTAGAAAAAGACTGAACAAGTAGCATTTATTTAGAAGGGTTGTCAGGACAAAGCCTCTTCTCTCTAAAATGAACATGGCGGCATGGCTTAGGGTTACAAAGCTACATCTGAAAAAAAAAAACAAGACTTTTTGGCCATAATATACAACACCACATTTGGTGAAAACCCAACACAGCATATCAGCACAAACACCTCATACCAGCCATGAAGCACGGTGGTGGAGGTGTGATGATTGTTGTGTTGCTTGTTTTGCAGCAACAGGACCTGGGCACCACGGAGTTATTGAATCAACTGTGACCTTGTCTGTATACCAAAGTATTCTAGAGTCAAATGTGAGGTCATCTGTCTGACAGCGACAGCTTGGCCAAAATTGGGACAACGGGATAAATCTACAACGGAATGACTGAAAAGAAAAAACTTAGCATGTTGCAAAAGTCCAGAACTCAACCTGACTGAAATGCTGTGGTTGGACCTTAATAGAGGTGTGCATAAATAAATGCCTGCAAACCTCAAAGAACTGCTGTAGCAACATTGTAAAGAAGTCACACAGTCATGTGACTGATAAAGTCGTACAGAAAACCATTACTGCAAGTTATTGCTGGTAAAGGTCCTGCAAGCTGGGGCGCGCTTAGTTTGTCACACACTGTCTCACGTGTTCTTCATCTGAGGTTAAAGAATTTAACTGAAATAAAAGACTGTGTACTTTCTTTCTCACATGCCTGTAAATGGGGTCTTGCACTCGGGTCAGTTATTTTTGGGTTCTCACTCTCAGACTGCATGTATGTTCCTTGTGAGCGGCCTTTGCAAAAGCCTACCTGAATTCTGGTCTTTGTGTAACTCGATTAGGCTACGGCTACTTGTGTATTTTAACTTAAATGGCATGAAAAATATCTTCCCACCTACCAGAGACAAGCTCAGCCTCGAACTAGCAGTTACAGAGCGAGGCTGAAATGTTGTAATGCTCACTCCAGCCTCGTCACTGATGGTAAAAGGCTGATTTCAGCTAATCTTGTTCCTGGTAGTTGTTCCACTACCCACTTTAGGAAAAAAAAATGCAAAGGTTTTCTCTTTCTGTTCAAGTGGTGTGAATATCTCAATAAGCTCTTTCACTTCTTCATGTTTTGTTTCATACACACAACTTTGCTTTGTCGGCACAAAGACTGCCGGTTGCATCGCATCGCCTTTTTTGGAAGTGGTTACCAAAAGAGAATAAAGTGGTCAGATGAGACACAATTAACTTGTGTAAAGCAAAAATGCATGAAACTCAAAGCACCGGTGTTGACATGCAGTTACATCACCATGACTGAATTCAAAGGTGCTCTTAGACCAGTGCACTTTTATAAGCATGTACAGAGGAAGTGGTTTTCAGGCTCGGTGTGTACAAAAATAAAGACTGAGGAGTTTACTTCAAGTCAGCCAACTTTGAATACAGAAACACTCAGCAAGGCAGCAAAATGGCAGAGATTAAGAACAAGGCTTTTTCCACTGATTCATAACAGCCACGTTACTGTATGCCATTCATAACAACAGGAGGAAATTAACATTTTCCCCCCAGCATCTAAAGGAACAAAAGTTGACTACAACCTCCACAGCATTCTGCTTTTCACATGAACACGCTACTATGTAACAATTAGGATTCACTAAAGAGTTCATGTGCAAAAAATCGTTAAAAAATGCTCCACCTTCGTAACACATTTCTCGTGGATCATTGACTTGTTGCAGCCAGTTAGAGTTTTCCATTTCAGTCTGCATCTGCATGTCAGGCTTTATAATAACCAAGACAAAAATGAATACATAAAGCACATACATCTACCTTTTCTACTTACATCCTCTCAGCGCAGCAAACAAATCCACTTTGAACTGTAGTTTCCCTGACATGCACTCGCTTTTACTCAGCGCTACTTCTGCATTTATCCCCTAAAGCAGTTGTGTTATCTGCCCTCAAATAGAAAAAAAAGGAACTACATTTCAGTGACAGAGATGTGCATGTCAGCACTCAGTTCCACAAAGAAGACTTGCTTGCAACAGAAAATTTAAATTAGGCGTGCAAATATCCCTGCAACTGTGTTTTTGTTTCTTTTGATTGTGTAAAACCCAGTTTTGAGGTGGGCAGCACAGAGAGCTGAAACTAGGAGAGGAAGCAAAAGAGAGGATCAGAGAAAGGACACACTGAGAAGTGGGAAACACTGGTGGGAATGTGAGAAAGAAAAAGCAAAGATTAAAAAAAATGTCCAAATGAAGTAGTTGATAAAGTTAAAGTTGTTTTGTTTTTGAGGAAGAGTGAACAAAAAGCTTTTTTGGGAATTTCCTGATCAATGATCAGAACTTAAAAAAATCTCTCTACAAAAACTGGACTTAATTTAAAATACAGTGAATATGCTGTATCCCATAATAACAGTAAGAGTCAATCAATTTCTGTTCCTACCCCAGCGGGTGTCCCACAGAGAGCAGCATGAGCCTCCTCCCTATCCCAGGCTCCCCCGGGGCACCAGGCATCCTGGCAGCCTTTCAGCTGATCCAGGAATGACATTTTCCTCCTGCTGCTCCTCCATGGGATGGCTGTTGTCCCATTAACTGAACTGTGAACCGCCCTGGACACAAACATACTGTCATGTTCATGTTTGTGTCAGCAGATAAGGTTGACTGCTCGTCCTGGCAAATTAAAATTACAACGTGGATCTCGACACGTACAAAACTAAGAAAAAAAAAAAAGGTTTAATTTGACTTCTCGGACAATAATTTTCAATAACCAGACACCAAAACCAAGACCATTTCAGAGACTTAAACACAAGCTTATTGGTGATGTGCAAATAGCTGATACTCACATGTGTCACGCTGGCTCAGTTAGTTCATGTATCTTCCCTCCTTTACACTGTCAGCGGTTACTACACATGTTACAGTCTTCCCACTCTCGAACTCTTCCTTTCTGCGCAGTGTTGCTTAAGAGTTCAGAATGACTGAAATAGGAAACTGTCATGTTTCTTGTTCACGCATGGTCAGAAAGTTTCCTTGTGAATTATCCGCTTTTTCTAAAATTCAGGTACTTGATGTTGGGCTTTCGTGTTTGCCTCCCTCGCCCTCCTGCTTAGGTTGGCGTTTAATGCAGTTTCAATGTTTCGTGTGAATGTTCACGACACTTTCTTCACCCTTCCCTCCCCCCCTCAAGTCTGCATGTGGTTAACCCAGCTCTGCGCATAGCGTGGAGAGTGAAAAGACACAGCGTGTTCTTTATAGAGCCATGTGCCTATTTCTTTCCTCTGTGCAGCACCTTACTTCTGATCCGATGATGAATTGTAAAAGCCAAGGACAGAAGACTTCAAAATGCTTCGCCACATCGTCATCTCTGTCACAATTATAGACAAACACCATCTGATTAAAGCAAGAACACACAAACAGTTTTACTTTTTGTGTCTGAGGACTCACTCACAGTGAAGTTATTGAACCTGAGTTCTATCATCTCCAAACGCTGAGAAGTTAGATTGGAAGTGCGGAAATGATTAAGGCAATGAAAGTTTTTCTAAGGATCAGATTATTCATCATTCAACAGTAAGAAAAAAATTCATCTAAATTGAGGAGATCCAGCAATGATCACACCGGGAGCACAATATGCTGTTCTAAAGCAGATTAAAACACAATCCAGTGCTAAAAGCAGAACACAGGAACATCCTCATCCATGAAGGAAACCTATGGTCTACAAAAAATGGCTGAGGCACCCGGATGTTCCACAACAATTCTGGGACACTGTATCAAAGACAGATGAGTAATGATGAATACTTTATTCGGAGGAAGAAGGCACTGCACACCAACATGAAAGCCTTATTCTAGCTGCGAAGCACAGTGGAGGGAGCATCATGGTTTGTGGCTGCTTGCTGCCCCAGGTGAAACCATGAAGTCACTGGGGGAACGATGACCTCAAAATTCATTTTTAGAAGAATGTCGACTCAGCGGAACTCTTTGGAGAGGTTTGGTGGCGATGATCCAAAGCACGAAGAGAAGATTAAAAAGAAAAGTCATGTTTTGGAGTGTCCAGCTCAGCTCTGACTTCAAAGTTTGCTTCAGACAGTGGAAAAAAATATAATAAAGAAAAAAAAATATATATATATATACACACACACACAGTGGGGGAAAAAAGTCACCAGTTGTGCAAGTTCTCCCGCTTAAAAAGATGAGAGAAGCCTGTAATTGACATCATACAGTAGGTAGACCTCAACTATAAGAGACAAAATGAGAAAAAAAATTAAGAAAATCACATTGTCTGATTTTTAAAGAATTTATTCGCAAATAAGGGTGAAAAATACTGTAAGTATTTGGTCACCTACAAACTAGCAAGATTTCTGGCTGCCACAGACCTGTAACTTCTTCATTAAGAGGTTCCTCTGTCCTCCACTCATTACCTGTTTGAACTCATTAACAGTATAAAAGACACCTGCCCACAACCTCAAACAGTCACACTCCAAAATCCACTATGGTGAAGACCAAAGAGCTGCCGAAGGACACCAGAAACAAAATTGTAGACCTGCACCAGGCTGAGAAGACTGAATCTGCAATAGGCAAGCAGCTTGGTGTGAAAAATTCTACTGTGGGAACAATAATCAGAAAATGGAAGGCCTACAAGACCACTGCTAATCTCCCTCGATCAGGGGCTCCACGCAAGATCT
>VOQJ01004508.1:13905-30600 GCA_015052665.1 Apistogramma diplotaenia
CTCAAGGGACTGAACAGCTGTGCAGCCTTAAGAAAACCATAATCAGTGAGGCTAACCGGAAAAAAGGCTTCAGTTTGCTAGAGAGCATAAAGATTGGACTCTGGAAGAAAGTCATGTGGTCTGATGAGTCCAGATTATCTGGTTCCAGAGTGATGGGCGCATCAGGGTAATAAGAGAGGCAGGTGAAGTGATGGCTGTACAAGCCTGTGGTGGGGTTGCTGCAGATGGTCAGGTCCAGGTTAAGAGGACATAAGTAGAGATACTGCTTACATCTTTAAGCTAAAGAAAGAAACTGACCTAGATAAAAAATGATACCCTTAACTATTTTTGAGGCAATCAAGTGATTTCTGTATCTCTCAATGAGACTTCTGTACCTGTTGACAGATATTTTGGTCCTTTCCTCATGAGCAAACGGCTCCAAGCTGTCTCAGGTTTGAAGGGCTGTGTTCTACAGATGCTTAGATCAGGGCTCACAGACCACGTCAGAGTGCAATGTTTTGTTTGTAGCCATTCCTGTGTGTTTTTAACTGTATGTTTTGGGTCATTATCCTGTTGGAGGACCTGCGGGTGTCGAGATTACATTGTACTCTGCAGAGATTCAAAACACCCTTTTTCCAGATGAAGCAAAGCAGCCCCAGTACATAACCGAGCTTCCTCCATGTTTCGTGCTAGGTATTGGTGTTTACGCTTCATTTGTGAGATCATTGTGTGATCATAGAGCTGATGTCCAGTTTTGTCTCATCTGTCTAAAGTACAATCTCCCAAAAGCTTTGTAGCACGTCAGAATGCTTTTTGGCAAATTCCAGGCCCGCTTTTCTATGGTTTGCTTTCCGCAATGGTGTCCTCCTCGGTCGTCTTCCATTAAGTCCAATTTGCCTTACAATTACTGATAGTGGAACCTGACACTGATGTAGCTTGACCTTGGAACTCACCTTTAATCTCTTTGGAAGTTGTTTTGGGCTCTTTGATTATCATTGCTATTCCTCAGCTCTTCAATTTGTCATCAATTTTCCTCTTGCAGCATCATCCAGGGAGATTTCTTCTGATTAATACACTGTATTGCCAAAAGTATTCACACACCCATCACTGAATTCAGGTGTTCCAATCTCTTCCACGGCCACAAGTGTATCAAACCAAGCACCTGGGCATGCAGACTGCTTCTACAAAGATTTGTGAAAGAATGGGTCGCTCTCAGGAGCTCAGGGAACTTCAGCGTGGTACTGTTTTAGGATACCACCTGTGTAACAAGTCCAGTCATGAAATTTCCTCACTACTCAATATCCCAGTCAGCTGTTAGTGGTATCATAACAAAGTGGAAGTGATGGGGGAACAATTGCAACTCAGCCACAAGGTGGTAGGGCATGTAAAAAGACAGAGCAGGGTCAGCGGGTGTAACACTTTTGAATTAGGTGATGGACATTTGGTCATCATGTGTGGAAATCCTCTTCTGGGCTCCCCTCTCCAAATGTGCAGAGCAGATTTAGCCGATGTTTGATTTTTGGTTCTGATGCATGGTCATTCCAGAGGCCTCTGTCTGTTCAGTGCTGGTTTGCACTGTACTATTCATATGATTTATTTCATGCACTCTGCGGTTGATAAAAAGCCACATTCTGCCACCTAGTGTTCACATTCTTATAGACAGAGGGACCACCACCACTACTGCTATTCATCTGCTGCTACATTTTTCATATTCATATTACACTTGAATTCACAATTTTAGAACTGGGCAGCAGTGAATAAACAAGTTGTTTTCTTTCTATATGACTTTTGTGTGTGTGCGCTGACTGCAGAGCAGTCCCGCATACCCCTCCTTACTTCAGAAAGAGCTGATCTGCAACTTCTCTGTAACCCAGAACAAAACGGAAGCAATTGTCCAATGGGCGGGTTGTTTTCTACATTTTTCTTCTCTAAATGACTGAAAATGAGAGCCGGCTCTGGAGCAATTGGTGCTATAAGCAAAAACAAACTTAGAAAGTCAAAGTAGTAATAGCTTGTGGAAAAATATCACCCTCAGCAGAGGGGTGTTGAAAAAAGGAGGTTAGGTTGCCGTGAGTGAGTGTGTGTGAGGGGGTTGGTGAGGCACAAGAGGAAGAGCGGGGGAGGCAAACTTGGATGCATGTGCTGCAAATTAGGCAGGCAGCCCCTCATGTTGGTAGCGGCAGAGGAGTCAAGAGTGCGGGTGTTTCTGCATGGCTGCAGACTGCTGCATGTTGGGGGATGACTGACCTGGGTGGGAATAGAAGGCAGGCCAACACAGAAGGCTATGACGAACACTTGCCCCCCCCGCTCTTTTTGCCCTATACGTAGCCCCTGGAGAACCCTTGCACGCACTTAAGCAGCCTCTGCATTTTCACTCCCCGTGTGAGGCTTCAGTCACTCTTCTTTAAACAAGACCTCTCTCCCCTCTACATGTGTTTGAGGCCCACCATCACCCCCCCGCCGCCCTCCCCCCGCCTGGGCCACCGCGAAAAAGCTGTACTTAATTTGTTTTTGGATGAGGGTCTACATTTGTTCTGAAAATAAGCAAATAGACTCATTTTACAGGAATATGCACAAATATCTTCAAGGACCTCAGGCAGTGTTAGACTTTACTGCAACACATGAATACACAATTCTGCAAAAGATAGAAATAAATTAATAACAATAAACACTATCCAGGTAATCTTGCCTTAATCACACTCATCTGTAGACAAATGCCATTTCTGCACCGCAGTTTGACACAGATTTGGAGTTTATTCACACATAACATACTACAGTGGGTAATGTATTCAAGAAACATTGAACAGCGCTGTCATATGACACAGGAAAAAAAACCAAAAGACACCGAACCCTTTCTTTGCCATTATATAAAAATAGTGTTGCTACAAAAGTATAAATTAGGTTTACTAATAAGACAACTGAGATCTGAATCTACACAGGAATATGCTGCCAAAGTGCGATAAAAAGACAAAAATGAATAGAATCAAAACATATTTTTTTGCGTTTTAGCAGAGTATAAAAAGGAAGAAATACCTGTAAAATAGGATGAAAGCAACACTAGTTCCTTAACCTGAATTGATAATGCAGACTATAATCCATAGTTAAAACAGAACAGAGCTCCATGTTAGCATTCTTATACCACATTTTACAACTGAACCTTTTTTTTTGTTGTTTAATCTGAATAAGTTAAAATCCTGAAACAAAATAAAACTTACAGCTGATTTCAGTTTTCTAGTAACAGTATCTAAGTTGAGTTTTCTATTATATCAAAACCTTCTGAAATGCTACTGTAGAAAAAGAGGTATAATGTTATTGGTGCTCCCTACTTTTATCTCTGAAATGAAGGTGCCCCCTTGTGGCATAAAAACAGCAGTTCTCTTGTATTTACATAATACATCCTCTGAAAATGGATGATGTCAACCCATAAACACCAATCCATGATCAGCACAGCTACTCCCACCTTGATAGGTTAAAATTCAGTCCGGGGTTGCTTATCCAACTCCTAATGAGTGTCTTAAACATCAACTGAGAGCCAATATGATTCATTTCCATCTGATGAGAGACACTGGCTTATAACGTTATATATCAGAACTCTTATTAAAAGCATGCATATCTTAGATATACTCGTTTAATCAACAAAAGAATGCTATTTCTACATAAAATTAAGTTGACATCATTACGTCAACAATGGCATTTTGTCCCAGAGCATATCCTATTGAAAATACTTATTTAAAAACTCTAAGAAAAAATCCCTTCATCAGTTCGGTTGAGGATAACTTGAAACCACAAACCAATGTACAGTATTTTGACTATATCTTTGACGAGCCTAAATTTTGTGTGAACGTCTGATTTCCAATCTTTAAATTACAACACTACCTTCTGAGTACTGAGGTAAAACATTGGATTGGTAATTAAAAAATTAAATACAATTTACAGTAATTTTTCTTCTTCTTCTTTTCTTTTTTTACCAAAATATATAAATATATATTTTAAAAAAACACATTAGATATATTAAGAAAACCACTATGGGGGAAAAAAGCATTTATGAAATACTAAAATCAAAGCTTGGAGGTAAGGAGGGCTACAGTCTATTAAAAAACATTGTGTGTAGTTATGAACAGTTTGTAATGCAGAGCCTTTGACCTCTGATCGACATAAGTGTGTTACACTTTTAATGCCACTGAAACAAAGACGACAAATATTACAAAATAAAAAGAATCAGATGTCAAACCATAATCTGATAGTCGTTCCCTCTCATTTCTTGTGTGTCTTCTTCCCAGCATTATTCTTCACAAACTAAAGGTTATAGTCACATTAACCTTAAGTTTAATCAAACTGGCCCTTCACTAGGCCTCGAAACAAAAAAAAAAAGGATGTGATCTTTAGCTTCAAAAGCGGATGATTAGCAATTATCGCTACGAGGACGACGTGGCAGCCTTTCGATCAGTAAGCGTGATATGCAGAAGTGTCAGAGTAGTGACAATATTTCCAAGTACAGTGCGTCAGTGTTTTTATTGGACAGGCAATGAACCACTGTGAGGTCAAAAGTGACACTGAAACAGGAAATGAATGTTTGCGTGAACCTGTCGTATACAAGCAGCAGCTGAAATGAACGAGACCGAAAATACTGAGAGGGAACAAATGTAATATGTCTGTACCTGAAGTTGCCCAAGGCTTAAAGTTGGGCAAAAAAAAAAAAGAAAAGAAAAAAAGAAGAAAGAAACTTTTTTTTAGGTTGCCTGTTAGTGTTTAAATAAGGGGCAGGTGATGTAGCCTGAGGCCCCGAAATAAAATAAAAATCAAAACAAACATCAGTTTTCCAAAAGACTCTCATATCACAATATGAGCACTGATACCTACGAGTGAGTCACTTCAGTACATGTTTATACAGTGGATACTTATCGTTACATGTGGATACTGTGCTACTGTAACGATTATTACTGACCTTTTGGGAACTAAAAAGATGAAAGCATGCATGTTCAGTTAATCTGACCTTTTGAAAACAAGCACTTTTAAAAATACAGTGGTTGTCCATGAGTCATTTGGGCACTGGAACACTGCTTTGTTTCCCTTTTGAGTCTACATGAGGAAAAGAACAAAAAGTAAATAAAATGTCTACAAGCCATATAAGGGATGGTCAAAAGAAGGCCATTAAACAGTAATATAAAGGCATGATGTCGGCTCTGACTAGAGGATTTAAGGTGGTTGCATGAAAGAGACTTAAGGCCCAAAAACAGAGATAACAAACTAGTACTCGACTAATTAGTACCAGAAGCAACAAACAAGAATTTACAGCATAGCTTCCATTCATCCAAGTCATTTTCGGAGGTAAAAGCTCAAGTAGATGTATACTAGGATCCATAAAAAAATAAATAACTTGACACATGCATGCGTTTGACTTTAGTAAATGCACAAGCAGAATTTGTTTTGTCCTGTAAAAAATAAACCCTCAGTGTTTCTCCTCTCGTTTGTTGCGAATGGCACCAACTTGTATTTTGGGGTGGAACGTTTCACAAAAGTCACGGTTCAGTACGTACCTCGGCTTTGAGGTCACAGTTTGGTTTCTTATCGGTACAGTGAGGAAAAGTGGCGGTGCCTTCTTGGATATGGTCGTTCCTGAGAAAATCCCGTTGATTTTACAAACAGATAATTGAAATAGTTTATCCTTGATAATTAACTGTAGGAGGGTGATGAGAACAGTCAGAGAAAGTTGGAAACTATGGCCCGTGGTAAAGCTTATTGCCTTAAAAATGGAAATGTGTAGCTCACATAAGGAAGACAGTGTTTACTTACGAAACTATAAATGCGAAAAGCGTAAATATAACTTCCCTACTGACAGGTCTTTTCTAGTTGAGCTTAAAAAAAAATAGACACACAAGCGCAAACGAAGATTTATGCAAACATCAATTAAAACGACGTTTACAAGCGACGGCTTTTCATCTGCGGGAAACGCAAAGGCTTCAGTGTAAAAACAACTCGTGATTTCGGCTACAGAGCTGACTGACGCAGCATTTCTCAACTACCGACCGGCACTGGAAACTAACATTAAGCAAGTCAAAGGGGTCACATAATACTATCATCGGCTTCTTGTTTGCTTTCCTTCCAACACAAGTTTCTACTGATATCATTTAAAGGATTAATCACATAACGTGTTTTTTTAAAGATGCAAACTAGTTACAACACGGTAAGGCTGAATGAACTGAACCACGAGCAGGTTCTAATGTGCCGTTTTCCTCTTTGTAGATGTAGCAAAATCATTTGTAAAGAAAAGTCCACCAAATACGCTGAAAATAATCATTTCGTCTCTTCTGTGCAAGTCAGTAAGGTTGACTTTTATATCTAGCAGCATAAGACTTCTTAAGTTATTTCTAGAAAGAAAACAAAATGTTGGGTGACTTTCCTTTACAATCTGGAACATAAAAAGGAACGCGTCGTACTTGTTTTGTCCGTGTTTTTCTTTTTTTTAATCTGCTACTTTTTACCCTTTAGAATGAAAAAGTTGCATGCACTGCATGCAAATCATCTGCAGCTACACTTTAGCCCACTGATGCATCCATCAAAGTAACTGCAATAATTAAGCTCTCAGTTTAACTGCCCGTGGCTGAACGTGCTGAAAAATAAACATTTCTGTGATTTGTGATAGTAAATGATAAACCTGGTACACCTAATTGTCAGAGGTGCAATGGCAGTGAGGATGCCCTGCTTGATTTTTTTTGTCATACACCAATGAACATTACGTCACACACTGTAAATACCTGGTCAACTTTGACAGTCAGTTTTCAGAGGTCTATGACAGCAGCTTCAAGCAACGAATGCTAACTTTACCTGAAAATGTTGTCATCCAGTGAGAATAACAGCATTGTAGCCTTGTAGTAGTTTAGTTATTAGGCTGGAGCAAATCAAATCACTGGCTGTGACAAGACTAAACTCATCCTGCTTATGTGTGCATCCCAAACCGAGGACAGAGTACCAAACAGGACAATCTTTTGAGTTACTGTTCCACCCCTACATTTTGTCCACAGTACTTAACAACTCCATACAAAATATGTAACACGCCGTATTGTTTTATGGGTGTTTGTAACCTTAACAATGTGACTTTATCTTTAAATATTTGTCTTGAGGAGTATTTAATGTCCATACACATTTATGTTTACAGGTAGTCTAAACCTAAAGTATATAAATAATAGTCTTGAGTCATTGGTTGGAGGTGAAGGTTTGGTTGATTAGGTTAGTTGGGTTTTCACTAGCCCATGTTAGAGTGAAGGAAAATTAGTTTGTTCATTTCCTCAGCAGTTACCTGCTGCTTCCTCTTCATAGCCAGGCTCTGCTCACAAACAGTCACGCACTCTCTGCGTATGCCCACAGCAGGCACTGCGAGTAGCCACAGTGCCAGACGAGCAAGCCTGGGGAACTTCTCACCCACTGTTGAGCTCCAGTACTGGAAGAGATCAGGTGTGCCTTGGAGAAGCGGCTCAGCCAGGTATTGGAAAATCTCTTGTCTAACTTGGCTTTGACTTTCATCATTACCAGACACTGTGCACGATGAGGAGGACCCCCTTGAGGGGCCACCATTGTTTCCACTTCCCTCTACTCTGCTTATTTTAGGAGTGGGAGGGCCATCGGTGTCCCTCTCGTCACCACCTGAACCTCCGCCGCCAGTGATGCCACCATCCCTGGTTTCAGCAGCCATTTCGCATGCACGAGAGATTATGTCTTCGTGCTGGTAGGCTGGCACTGAACGCAGCTTGAGCTGTGGGTCCAGGACCATAGCAACCTGGTGAGCTCGTTCAACCTGGCGAGAGGGAAAAATGATGCTGTCAGTTCTTCCTGTTGGAAAATTGATCTTTTAAAGGGTTTATATCAATACAGTTAAGGTGCAAATAAATGTTCTAAATGTCAGATGAGATGAATTAAAAAAAATGGTTAGCAAAAAAGGTATTTAAGTAATTGAATGTATGCAATACTAGATTGATACCTTGAAATTTTCCTTGAGTGCCTCCAGGAAATAGTGGCAGAGTTTGCTAGCTGTGCCGGTTCCAGCCTCTCCAGCTTTGGATGTAAAAAACTTCTCCAGGCGTAAGTAGACGGGCAGCACCTGCTGTAAGGTTGGTCTCCTCTGGCTGCTCAGCTCCAGAGCTGCCAGGCGTAGAGGTGACAGCAGACAGGCCAGGGTGCCTAGGAGATGCTTGTTGAGACCTTGGAGGATGGGGGCTGTGGCCTTACTGCGGCCGTAAGCCTCACAAATCTGTTCAAAGTGGGCGTGGACCTGCAGGAGAGCTTCGGCCATACGATCCCAGCAAGGAGGGGTGGGGCATTGTGCGGGATTGCCCTGTGTACCTTCCTCGGTTGTGCTTGTGGATGTGTTGGTACACTGTTCCTCACGAAGAACAAGTGTGGTAGAAGAAGTGATATCTCTGCATGTGGAGAGCAGCTCAGCCAGCTCATGAAGCCCTCGAGCCTGGAGGCTGCGCTTCCCAAGAACAGCCTGAACAACTGCACCAAGTGAGCATCCTGCGCAGCGTAAACATATCCTCCCCCTGCCACCACCTCCCAGTGGTGATCCTGCAAATCCTGCTGCCCACACTCTGGGCTCGGAGACATACACAGTGCGGATGTCTGACATCACAAACTCAGAAAGCACATTCTGCACCCAGTGGTGAACCTGTTCTGGCCCCTCCCTCAGCTCAGCCTCCCTTACACCAAGCACATAACGTTTCAGTCTCGAGCCCTCCACCTGGTAGGCTGTTAGAACATAGCACGCATCCGGGCCAGATGTCTGGGAGTGGCAGGTGACAGCGATGCCAAGCGATGCGTTAGAGCCTAGAGCACACGTGACCTTGACTTTTACTTGGTTGTACATGCGGGGCAGCTGGCGCAGTGCCAAGGCACTCATGTTGCCAAGAGCATCACGGGTAGAGTAGGCACCATGACGAGCACCCGTATCCACTAGGGTCTGTGCCAACTTCAGGAAGTCCTTGCTGTTAAGCACGTTTAGCATGCTTAGGTCTGAACACATTACCCGTAATAGGCGCTCAGCCACCTGCTGTCGCTCCTTCTCAGGTAGTCCATTGTTCTCTGCCAGGTGAGACAGCAGATGGATGGATAGGAAAGCAGAACAAAAGATAAGAAAGACAATTAGCGTTGATGTTCCTTTCGATATGCTCGCAGAAACATAAAAATAAGAAAAAAATAATACTAATGGAAGAATGGAAGTCATTGAAATAACAGGGGAAAGCTACACAGAGCGGACTGAAGCCTTCTTTCAGACATGGGGTCGTTCTATATGAACTCAGCCAATGGGTCCCCAGGTCACATTTGAGTGCAAATTATTATGAAAGTACCTCTATGTGTCTAACACAGAGGTACTTTGCATGTGTTCATTCTGTGTATAAACACATGTAAAATTATAGGCCTCAGCTCCAAAGGGCTTCTGAGATGTGGTCCTCTGAACACTGGGTGCCGTGCCCTATTATTTGACTTTGTGAATCATGATTTTCAGGTTTTTTTAATATTTCAACAGGCAATATCTCCCACATGAATAATATGCTTAGCCTGAAAATTGGTGTCCTGAGTAATTTTGGCCCAGACCTAGACCCCTAGAATTCCAATTTTATGCTTTCTATAGAGTAATCTTCCCAAACATACACACAACTGTCCTGAAATAACAGGAATATGGCATTAAGTGGTCTCTGAGAGAGATCCCGGCATCATGGAAAGACTTTAAAATCTGAATTTTGTATTTTTGCCTGTGAAAATATTGTTTTTTAAGGGGTTAAAAACTTAAGAAAGAGACACCAATTTTCAGGCTAAGCATATGATTCCTGTGGGAGACATTGCCTGTTAAAATATTAAAAAATTGAGAATCATAATTCACGAGGTCAAATATAAGGCACAGCACCCAGTGTTTGGAGGGCCATATCTCAGAAACCCTTTGGAGCTGAGGTATATAATTTTGCATGTGTTTATTATACACATAGAGGTGCTTTCAAATCATTTTTCACTCAAATCTGAGTCGGTGGCCCGGGAAGGATTTCGGCTTTTTGGGTGAGTTCATATGGAATGACGCACATGTGACACGTAACATTGCTGGATTATAAATGACAATCTGTCATCCAGACAAAGATCACTTTTCTGTTAATCTTCCTAGTAGGTTTATTTAAATCAACCAGTGACAGTGATGAAAACTACACCACACACACAACACTGCTGTACTTGCAAAACAGTTGTTGGTGTAGTGCTCTAGTGCTATGCTCGAGGAGTCAAAGAAAACAATCCAAATGTCCAAAATGTCTTATTTCTGTTTATTCTGACCTATTCAGTAGAGATAAAGGGAGCAAATACGGGAAAAGAAGAGGTAAGATATGCAACAAAATTGCACAGTGGAATATTACATATGAGGAGCCTCTTAACCACCGGGCTTAATGAAGCTGCAGTACTTACGGGTGAGAGCATGGTTTCTCTGGGAGATACTTTGAGGCTGGATTTGTAGTTTAACTGAGGAGTGGGCCTGAGCCTGAGAGCCTCTCCACAGCTGCTCCTGAGGACCCGAAACTGAAGAGGTTTTGGGAGAGTCCCCTTTGGTGTGGTTCTCATTATCAGCTGTTGACAGAGAAATGGAAGATCTGGCTGAGTTGGCCACAGTGTTTTGAGTTAATGGAAAAAGTACAAACAAAATAAGAGAATAAATAACTTGGCATCCCCGTGACTGACAAATTGCACCTTAAAAAAACAAACAGTTAAAGAATTATTTTCCAACTTGTTTCCCACAATAAGATCATGCAGAGTTCTTCCACGGTAATTAATTTACCAAAGACAATCTCACTCAAAAAAAAAAAGAAAAGAAAAAAAAGGATATAAATCTTACCAATTGAGATATAATTTGTTTTACAGTTGAATCTGAATAATTATACGCAAATCCAGCTAAAGACAAGGACAGGTAGCACGGATGCATGCAACAGGATAACTCTCCTAACATCGATTACACTGGTAATTACGGTAACAGACAGTTTTCTTCCTGTTGGCAAGACTATCCAGTTTTGTCAACACTCGTCTTAATTGCTTGAAAACTGATTTTCTTCAGGATTGATTTTCATTTTTGACATTTTATAATTATTGGAAAAAAGCAGTCAATGAAAGTACTACAAATAAAAGTTCTCACAATTCTAAGTAGTCCTGTGAAACTAAAAATACACCATGATCCAGTAGCTTTTAGAACCACCTTTAGCAGCAATAACCTGAAGTAATCATTTGCTGTAGGACTGTCAGTGTCTCACATCTTTGTGGGGAACCTTTGGCCCACTATTCTTTAAAGTGCTGCTTCAGTTCATTTAGGTTTGTGGAAATTTGCTCATGCACAGCTCTCTTAATATAATGCTATAACATTTCAATCAGGTTGAGGTCTGGCCACTGACAGGGCCACCTTTTCTTTTTTCTTGTTCTGTTGTAGATTTGCTGCTGTGGTTGAGATTGTTGTGCTGTTGCATGACCCAATTTGAGCCAAGCTTTAGCTGTTGGACCTAACACAGATGACCTCACATTTGATGTTAAAATACTTTGGTATATAAAGTAGCTCATGGGCGACTCAATGACTGTGAAGTGCACCTGGTTCACATATAAACGAGCAAGCGCACAAATTTTTACAACAAAAACAAACAATATTTCCAGCAAACTCAGATCCAGATCTGCAACAACCCTGATAAATTATTTATTAGCAGATACACTGTTGCCAAAAGTATTCGCTTGTCTGCCTTCCCACACATATGCACTAGACTAGAGTGACACCACATTTTGAAATCATAAGGTTTATTATGTCCTCGGTCCACCCTTTGCAGCTATAACAGCTCCAACTCTTTTGGGAAGGCTTCCCGCAAGGTTTAGGGGTGTGTTTATGGGAATTTTTGACCATTTGTGAGGTCAGACACTCATGTTGGACAAGAAGGCCTGGCTCACAGTTCTATCACCTCTGGGTGATACAACACCCAAAGGTGTTCTATCAGGCTGAGGTCAGCACTCTGCAGGCCAGTCAAGTTATTCCACACCAAACTCACTCATCCATGTCTTTATGGTTCTTGCTTTGTGCACTAGTGCACAGTCATGTCAGAACAGGAAGGGGCCATCCTCAAACTGTTCCCAAAATGTTGGGAGTATGAAATTCTCCAAAATGTCTCAGTATCCTGAAGCATTAAGAGTTCTTTTCATGGAACTAAGGGGCCGAGCCCAACTCCTGAATAACCACCCCACACCATAATCCCCCTCCACCAAACTATGCAGTCAGACAGGTACTGTTCTGCTGGTAACCACTAAACCCAGATTATTCATGGGATTGCCTGATGGAGAAGTGTCATTTGTTACTCCAAGTCTCCACTGCTCTAGAGTTCATCACTCCACTTTGCTTTGTGCTTGGCTTGGATGCAGCTGCTCGACCATGGAAACCCACTCCATGAAGCTCTCTACGCACTGTTCTTGAGCTAATCTGAAGGCCACATAAATTTTGGAGGACTATGTGCCTCAGCATGTGTTGACCCCGCCCTGTCTTTTTACATGACCTACCACTTTGTGGCTGAGTTGTTGTCATTCCCAATTACTACCATTTTGTTATTAACTAAAAATTGACAGTGGAATATTTAGTAATGGTGAAGTTTCCCAATTGGACTTATTGCACAGGTGGCATCCTATCATGGTACCACGCTGGAATTCACTGAGCTTCTTAGGGCAACCCATTCTTTCACAAATGTTTGTCGAAGCTGTCCACAAGCCTAAGTGCTTGATGTTATACAGCTGTGGCCATGGAAGTGACTGGAACACCTGAATTCAATCATTTAAATGGGCAAGTGAATACTTTTGGCAAAATAGTGTATGAACAATAATACCTGCTACTCAAACAGGGGTTACATGTGATGACTGAAAGTTTTCTATGTACTGCAGCCACTAACGGTGTGTTCACGTTATGTACTTTATTCTCTGTTCTGATTTGCATGCATTTGTAGTCGTGGACTCACCAGCATGGGACTGCATGTGCTCCAGCAGGTTGTTGTAGAACTGGAACTGGATGCCACAGGCACCACAAGTGTACGGTTCTAAAAAAAATAATGATAATTACAAGGCCCAGAAGAGCGTTGACTCTTTGTCAGATGGAAAAAAAAAATGAAAATATTGTCTGCCCACCAAGTCTGAAAATCCCTGATCTGTACTGGATCTGCAAAATACAGCAGCAGCGAGTATGTGGCAAAAATGACTCCTCTTGAAGAATCCCACTTATGAAATACTTAATTTTTTTTATATTTCAGATTGAACCCAAGCGGCTTACCTAATAAACTTTGTCCATCAAAAGAAAACCTTGCAACAGCCCAAATCAGGCAATGCCAAGTTGTCAGCTGCCATTGCACAATTGTATCTGACCCCAATATAAAGACTAATGAGAACCATCTTGATCAGACGCTTTCTTAGAGTGAAGCCAAAAAAAGAAAATATAATAATACTGTTTTCACTAAATAATAGGTTAACAAATAATAAGGCATAACAGAGAAAAAAGTGAAATGAGCAAGGTGCAGGCTTGCATGTGTATTTTTTTAAGGCAAAGAGGTGGGGCTGGACTTACTCTGTGCTGTAGAGAAAGAACTGGCCACCAGAGGGCTTGGAGTTCCTGTTAACAAGAGGACATGAGGGGGGAGGAATTTAAAACTACAGAGACAGTGGGCCACTCTGTATCACTCATTTCCCTGCCTTATTCTATCAGTGCATCAGGAACATTTTCTTTCTTTTTTATATATAGAAATGCAATCATACTGCATTCACTTTGAATATAATGGAACACAAAAGCAAAAACATGACAACAAAGAGCAATCTAAGACCTTAAAAAAGATGGATATTTTATTGAAGCTTTAAGATGCAACTAAAATGCTCCATTTCAACACCTAAAGTAAAAAAAACCCACCAAATTTAAATATAGCCTTTATGTTCTGTGACAGTCTTCTTGTGTGGGGATATAAGTACAGTACCACTCTACTGCCATGCTTATAGTACATGTCAACACAAGCGTTTTAACATGGGAGGAACTGCATTGTGAGACTTCAAACTGAGACAAAATAGATGACTGACAGGTGCTCTACCCCTTTTCAGCTTGTGAAAGGGGCGCAGCTCAGTGCAAACACTGCCGCACGTGATTGGATGAAACCTGACTGTTCCTGGAATTTAAATAGAAACGAACACGGCAGCTTGTTTGCAAGTGTGCTTTTTATAAATGAAAAAAGTCCAGCAAAATACAAAAAACATCTGAGGCCAGAAATAAGATATGCAGTTGCTTAAACGTGTTTTAGATTGACAATGGCTACTTTTAATGCTTCTCAAGAGTTTTCAGAGCTGTTGTCTCTCACTGGAAGCTTTGTATTTGCATAAAGTAGCCTAGTTTTAACTTAAGCAAATCAGGAGCAGTCAACTCAATTTCCTGTCACTCCAAACAACTCTGCACTACCAGAAAGCTCTGCTTTCCTGTGGACTTAAAGAGCATCAAGTACCACTTGTGATACCCACTGAAATTCATCTACTGTATCAAAACAGCAAGCCTTCAACATGAATTTCATCATAAAGAAAAAGGAGCCTAGAGGACCCAAATCTAAAACGAGATGGACAATTGTAATGGTATAGCCAAAAAATGCATGCATTTTCAATGTAAGCTGGTGCGTGCTGACATGTGCCATGGTTCGGGTCATTTGTAGTGCCGTTTCCCCTGACTCGTCAAGACATTACAGTCTGACCCTGGGAGATGACGTCACAATGCACAATTCAGTGAACGCCGTAGAAAACAATGAGCATGTTCTTGCAGCAAGGCTGACGTGATGCATCTTATTTGGGCTTGGATCAGTCACTAAAGATCTGTTTGGACTCTATTCTAAATATCTTAATAAAGCGAGGTCACTTTGACACAAAAATGGATGTTTCTCATCTGTTTTTCTTCGCTCCTTTCGTGCACAGCAGAACAGTCTGAGAACGTTCTGATCACGCATCATAGAACCCAACAAAGCAGGACAAAGTGAAGTTAATGGCGCACAATTTATACAAGTATGCAGACAGATGACACAAACCCTCCCTCCATCTTCATGAGTAGCAAAACAGAAAAAGCTTCTACTTCCATTCATTCATATACCTGCACTGTAGCATAACCAAAAATCTTTTTTCATTCTTTGAACAATAATACATGTCCACCCAAAACACACATTCAAAAAAAAAGTGACTTGTGCTCACCACTTGAGTTCTGCGAACTGTTTGTGTCAACCAGACTAGACTGAATTGCACTTTCCAGTTTCCGCCTGAATGGGCTGTCTGTAAGTGAAAACACAGCAAAAACAATGAGTGACATGGTCCTGCTAACTACTGTGGGTAACGGTTTTAATTTAAACCATGAATCCACACAACAGTTGTGGGGAAGCAAAGTTAATGACATGCAATTTATACTTGATTTTACTTTGCAGCATGCAAATCAATCACGATAACAGCCTTGAAAACGATCCAAACGTTCAAATTATATTTAAATATGGGTTTAATTCCTCCTCTTCATTCCATCTTTTTGACCCAGTTTTAAGATGTGTGTGTGTGTGTGTGAGAGAGTGAGAGAGATGCTTTAAATAGCGAGCTTCTTAGCGGAATTAATTTTTATAAATTTATTTTTTAGGGGGGAGTGGGGTGCTGCTAAAAAATAAAACTTAATGTGTAATTTTGTGTGTTTAGAACCTTCTGTTTAGGCAAGTAGAAAAAAGATCACATTTATTATCATTTAAATTGTTCAACTAACCATTCAACAAAGGTTAATTTCCTGCAAGTGATGCTACACATTCAGCAGCACAACTACCCAAAACCCTTCACTCAATTCTGTGAGATTCTCTTATGCTTTTGCTAAAACTCTTCAGTCAAAGTGAGGCATACCTGTATGCATTTCCACTAAATTGTCAAGGAACATTAATATTACTATTCCAGCCCTCATATCCAGCAATGTCAGTATAATGGAAAATCTCCTGGCTACACTTCCATGGTCATGTGGGCAGTGGACGAACTGACTTTATTCCACCATACAAACAGTGTTTTGTTTCTGTCAATGTTCACTGGGTTGGTTTCCATTTTATCAGCATTAATTTCTGCCACTTATTTCCAACAGCAGTGCAGTTTTTCATACTCACACCATCAGCCAATAACTGAGCATTTAGGTTGTACATTACCAAATACAGAAACCAGACTGCACACAAAAAGAAGAAGACTTAGAGTATAGCATCAAGTGAGTTAAACTTCTGGGATACTGAGCTGCTCGGTTAAGTAGCAGAGGGGGTTGTTAATCAGTTCCAGCTGCTTTGGTGTTGAATGAATGAGATGAACAATAGGTGCATTGGAGGGGCAACAATGAGACAACCCCCAAAACAGGAATTGGTTTTAAGAAGGTGGAGGCCACTGGGGTCATTCTGTATGAACTCAACCAATGGGTCCCTCAGGTCACCACCTCAGATTTGAGTAAAAAATATTATGAAAGTACCTCTGTGTGTATAATAAACACATGCAAAATTATAGGCCTCAGCTTCAAAGGGTTTCTGAGATATGGCCCTCCAAACACTGGGTGCCGTGCCCAATATTTGACCCTGTGAATCATGATTTTCAATTTTTTAATATTTCAACAGGCAATATCTCCCACATGAATGATATGCTTAGCCTGAAAGTTGGTGTCCTGGGTAATTT
>VOQJ01004512.1:3320-14885 GCA_015052665.1 Apistogramma diplotaenia
TCCGTGCTGCCTCTGTACCTGTTCTTCACCCCTCCCCCCCCCCCCCCACACACACACACACACACTCTTGGCTCGAGATCATTTCTCACTTGTCCCAACATATATGTGCTTTTGACAAATTAGACAGGTGGCACAGCAGTGGGAGGGGGAGCAGCTGTACACAGATTCCAGGATTGAAATCTACAGGAACAAACTCACTGCACTCAGGATTGCAACACCATGAAATTTATTATCTGTATTTTATTTAATCTGCGTATTGTTTCCTGTAAAGAATGTGAATGTCATGTGATATGTGGATCGGTACACGGAGTTTTCATCTGATTTAGCTGACCAGATGGAATGTGGAAAGGATGTCACCCATGATCCCGTAACGTGGGTCTGCCTCCTCACGCTTCCTCACTTAACCCTGTAATTTAGTTTCTCTCCATCGAGCCTGTGGTTCGAACCAAGTCAGGCAGCTGCAGCGTGGTTCAGATCTGGCTTTGAGGTTTTGGTGTGTGTTTGACTCTGTGAGCGTTTGTGGAACATAATAAAATGTTTCCTTTACGCTCAGTGAGAGAGCAGAGGAAACAGGTCAAATCCACTCAAACTGCTGCGCTTCCTTCCCACTCTGTATTTTAAAATACGCCATATATCAAAGCAAGTTATACATATTATTCTCATCTCCCTGCAGAGCACTGAAGCTGCCATGCAGACAGTAATGTAGCACAGGTGTGCATGTTAATCACAAGTTAAATGTTGACTTTGTTTCTTCTTCGTCCTCATCACATCCTCAGATTCAGCCTGAAAACTCGCTGGACAACCAAATCAGACCAGAAGACGGTGTTCACCGACTCTCTGTACCTCTACGTATGCGGTCTGGCCTCCTCACAATGCACTCACGCCCTGGTTCAGTTAGCCAAGGTTGCCGGCAGGCCAGGAGTCCAATTTTGGGTCCAGAAACGACAAGAGCTCGTTCTGAAGCTGCTCAAAACCATTTGTCACAGCAACACTCTGACTGGACCAAAGGTAGGAGGGAAAAACGGGAACAGCACGTGAAGATGAAGCCTTACTTTCCTTTCTGTCTCTTACTGATCTTCTCTGTCCTGCCTTTAGATCCTGCAGCTGTGCCACTGTGTGCAGGAGAGCCAGGACCAGCAACTGGCCAAGCAGGTTGTGAGTGAGAGACCCGTCCTGGAGCTGCGCAACATCTGGCTGTCACCAAATGATATTGATGCTCTGGCGTTTGTAGTAAACTCAGCCGATCATAACGGCATCGGTTTGGACTTTGGAGCGTGCTCCATGGAGCTCGAGTGTTTAGAGGTTCTGGCCAGGTGTCGGCGTATTCGCTGTCTCAGGTGAGTCCACACAGACTTTCACAAGTTGCCGTATTTATCAAACTTAAATCTTAAATCATCTTAAATTTTACAAAGCGTAGTGAAAATAACTGCAACACTAAGAAAAACAAAACTCGACGTCAACATTTTAAACCATGTGAAATACTAAACTATAATAAGTCAGATGCAAATATAAAAAGTAACAGCATCTATTTGAAATGGCTCCACAAGCTGCTTCATATGATATTTGTGGGAATGCTCGGGGCCCGGAGGCTCTACAGGAGCCACTGACGCCGTCGTTGTGACACACGAGAATACCGAAGTGGATGCTGTTGATCTGTCAATAATTGTGAAGCCCATGTTTAGCCCGTGGGCTTCCAGAGAGGGTTGGTCACACAGCAGCAGTGAATGTCGCTGTGGACAGAGCTGCAGCTCTCACGTTCCCCCGGCCGACCGGCCACCTGTCACACAGTGAAATGAATGAGCCTCTGTCTTTCCTGCTGTGACCCTGCGGTTGGTGCGTGTAGCCGATCCTTCTCGTTACAAATAGACTGAACTCAAGTGTAAAAGCATAGCCAGATTCTTTTGAAGCATGTTTTTCTTAATCAGCTCAGAGGAGAATGCCTCTTCACACAAGTTTGCACTTGCATGGAGGGCAGGTCAGGGCTTATCTGTTTAGCAAAATCTGGTGGTTGCATGTCGTCATCCCACGTGTTGTTTCTCTTTTGTTTATGCTGACTGGTTTGGACATTGTGAGTGTCTTTCTTGTTATTTTAATATAATTGTATACACTAAACACCTAATGCTATCCACGTAGCTGGAAAGCTATCCCTCCTTAGTTGCTCTTCCTGATGGTTTCCTTATCCAAATCCAAATGAGCCTGTCTGAAGCATTTCATTAGGAACACCTGCACATCAGCTTTCTTGTGCAGTTATTAGCCAATCACATGCAGGCCAGAAGTAATATTAACTTGTGTGCACATTTTCTACGTTTATGCAGGAGAGCAGAGCGGCTCTGTGGTGGTTAGATCTTCAGTTATTCAGACTAGAGCTGTTGCACAGTCGAGGGCACCAGCAGATCTTATCTTCGCTTTGGATGCGACGAGTGAGACAAACTATAACGTAGCAACACACAGAGCGAGGCCCAGACAAGAGAAGCTACAGTGTAACCATGTGATAGAATGTATCCATCATCATATTCAGAAATGTGAAAAATATGATCTACAAACACTCAAAATCATAAACAGATTAAACTTGTATGACCCTGCTAAGCGACAAACATACCATATACAATGTAACCAGTGTTCAAAATGAATTGCATCAAAGACGCGATCTGCATTCAAGCAAAGATTAAGCATGGGAATTCTGAAACTCATAGGTTAGATAAAAATGATAAGGGGGGGTCAAAGAGGTTTTTGGCTCACTTGTAACCGAGTGCCTGTTTTCTCTTTGTTTTCATAAGCTGGTAAACTGCCAAGGAAACTGGCGCTCTCAGCAGGGGCTTCCCTCAGCTGATAACTACACAATTAATTGTTGTTGATATGAACATAAATGTTTTATCAAATATATGGATGTTAATACAAAGCAGGTTTTCTTTCCTCTTAGTTCTCAGTGACATTTTGAACGATGATCTGATGTAGTTTTATTCACATCCGAGGCTCGTTTCTTTGTGAATAATAATCACTCAATTGTTATTCACCATGTGTGGTTTCAGTTTTCACAGCCGCAAGTATGGAGACCAGTTTGCCGAGAAGTTGTCGTCTGTTTTGCATGAATTCACAACCCTGAGAAAACTGGAGTAGGTTTCTTATTGTTGCTTTGGCCTGTGAGAATTAAAGAATTCTGAATTCATTAACCACAGTAAGTCGCTGATTAGCTGTTTGTCTTCACAAGGTTTTCTGTTGCCAGTCTGACGGCTGCAGGAGCGGCCAGCTTGGCCTCCGCTCTGCACAAGTGTCCAGAAATCACTGAAATCAAGTATATTTTCTGTTGTTCATATAGCACAGCATTATTTTAATGTTAGAGTAACAAGATGCTTAATATAATGCTGTTTATGTGTTTCTGCTGTTTGTTTGTTTTTCCAGCCTAAGTGACAACAGTTTGAAAGATGAAGGAATCGGCCATGTTGCCGAGATTTTTACCAAACTACCAAAGCTTTCCAGTGTAACGTAAGTTCACACGTCTCGTGGGATCACTGTGCTGCTGCGAGTTAATTATACAGGTGGGTCGCATGTTGAACGTGTGTGTGTGTGTGTGTGTGTAGGCTGGGACGAAACAGCACAACCCTGAATGCAGCGGACTGTCTCATCAAGACGATGCCTTCATGTTTGAACATTCAACGTATTCATGCAGAGTACGAGCGCGCGCACACACACACACACACACACACAGCGAGGTGAAGCGCCTGCACAATCTCATTTTCAACAACAAAGAATTAAATAAAAATGAAAACTACACACACTTTCATTTCATGACTGTGTATCATAATCTAGATTTATTTCTCTGCAGGGGGATCAAAGAATTGACGGTAACTTTCTTCCAAAAGTCAGATATGAACAGGTGACTTTTATGCTCTGATAAAAACAAATAAAACAATAAAAATGAACATAGTAAAAATCTATTAATTTGCCCTTCTGCAGCCATAAATCTAAGCCGGAACCAACAATCAGGTAAGACATGAAACAGATAAACTGATTTACCGTATCGTAACTGCCTTACAAAACACTTTTGATTTTATTTGAGGAACTTTGCTCCTTTGTTGATCTTAAACGGCTTGCTAACAAAAGTTCACCTTGACTTTCTCTGCATCGATAAATCTTGACTAGAAAGGAAATATGACTCCATTCAGAGCTGCATTTTATTTTTTCGAGGTTTTTGTGTCGTGGATGTTTGGATTGTGACTGAAACATTTTTCTCCAGCTTGCTGAACCAGAATTGGAGCAAGTCTGAGATGCAGAAACTTGCCGAGTCCTTGGCTCGATGCCCTGCCCTGTCTGTCCTGGAGTAAGCTACCACAAATACACCTCTTCACACACCTCCAGCAAAGGCGCACTGTACTGTATTGAATTATTGCTTTCCAGCTCTTAGCACTTAAACAATCCGCAAAACTACACAACCTGTACATTACATTGGTTGTTTGTGATAACAAAGGCCGATGAATGTGTGTGCATGTTGTACTGCATTTGTTTACACTCTAGTCTGTCTGGAGGCCAGTGGGATGAAGACAGTTTAAGGACGCTGACTCAGTTTCTGCCAAAGTTCATCATCACTGAAAAGATCATGTAAGACCCCCCCCCCCCGATCACAGTTTACTTTGGGTGGTGTGTTTGTTCCGCATATAAAAGTCCCAAACCTTTCAAACACTCTTTAGTTTGTAAGGTTTAAGAATTTTGTTGCCGTTTCCCATCTTTTCTCAGCATGAATGACAGCTGCTCATCAGTGGAGTGTTTGGTGGTTCTGACTGCCCTGCTGTCTGGTCGTCCCGCTGTGGTGGAGCTTCACATCAGGTACAAACACACGTTTACTGTTAATATGCATATGAAGCACACATGCACACCTGCTGTAGTTGCAGGCACTTTTAGACAGACTGTAATAATCGTGGAGTCGCCTCTGCCGTGTGACTTGGTGTTTTTCTTTGTGTTGCAGACTACAGGATCCTGTTCAGGTGTCTATAGTGTTCTCCAGAGGGAGGGAGAAACCTGCAAATGAAATATCTAAAACTCTCTGGTATGTTTCTGTGATAAACGTTTGTTTTTTTTAAGTCTGCGGCTGTAAAATATATCATCGTTTCTAATGATAATCATACAGCTTTTGCTGTATCTCGTCAGTCTCAGCTTCTGCAGTCTGAATCCCGCTGACATGGAAAGAGTGTGGAGAAGTCTGGGAACATCTTCTGATCTCACTGTGCTGGAGTAAGACACACACAAGCATGAAAGCGCACACACTGTTTTTGGTCAGATCATGAATCCGGCTGTAAAAGGACTGGACGGTTTCCAGAGGACATCAGTAAATTACTTTTTTGGGAACTATTTAAACACAAGGGAATTGTCTGTAGTTATGAAGATGATGGTGCATTATAAAGGAATCTGATGACTCGGACACTTTAATGACTGCTCGGTTTATGCAGTGGTTTGCAGCTGCACCCCAAACCACCTGTTAGCTCACACCGATGCACCATCATGACGTTTCGTTTTTCTCTACAGAAGATGACGGCTCACAGGAAAACTTTACATAGCTTTTACGGAGCAAAACGAGTTTATGAGACCAATATAACAACTCTATAATAACTCTGTTATGCACTGTATATTTGTTAAAGTATACAGATACTGTTTCCTGGACAAAAGTCATGTTAAATTATAATGAATTTTTTAACTTTCCTTTCAGTTTGTCCAGTAACTGTTTAGGCAACAAAGGTCTGAAAAAGCTGCTGGACGTCCTGCCGCATCTCGGCAAAATACAGGAAATCAAGTAAGACTCACACACATCCTTACGTTGTCTTTGCGGGGAAGCTGTCATGTGACAGCTGCCTGGGAGGAGGTGTGCACATTGGACAGCTCGCCAGCCTATCACAGGGTTTACACACAACATTATAACCAATAATTAACAGCCATACCTCTGTTATTTATAGCAAAAATTCACGATACCTAGAAGAGACTTGTACAAGTGACCCTGGTAGCAGACTTTCCCTCCACTGCTTTTCCAGCGATTTGTGTGTTTCCAAGGAAAGGCGAGTCTTTGTCTCGCTGTGAGATACACAAAGTCGGGTATTTTCTCACCAAATAGGTTCCAAAGAGCTGTGCCCGTGTTGGCAGCCACCTCGTTTACACCACAACAATATTCAGCTTTAATTGCTTTTCCAAACACAACGCTGACTTCCTCCTCGCTCATTGTTTTTCTTTTCTTTTCTCAGCGCTAGTAACAATGACATCAACATGGAAGGGGTGGTGATGTTGGCTGGTGCTTTATGCTCCCATAACACCTTAACACAAATACATGTCAGGTAATCCTTGTTCTGCTTTGTAGCCATTTAATGATGCTAATGAGAGCACCTGCTTAACCAGCTGTTGCAGTTGCCAAATACTGTTAGATAGCTGATTTGCCCAACCATTTCTTCCAGTTGTTCAGGTCTGTTTATAAAACATACAGTGCTATCTGTCATACAGCTGGTCTGGTTATAAACTTGCTGTTGGTGCTCTGTTGGTTTTATAGTGGTGGAGGCAAAGAGGAAGTCAATCTAAAGTTCTGCCCTGGCGAAAGGTAAAAACAACAGAATGCAAATGTTCACACATGCTGACCAATGCTGCCTGCATTTGGATTTGCCTGTTAATCTACTTCTCTACTTCATATCTCTTTTAGTGATGACAAACAACAGCTGAAGATGTTCCGGTACAGTAAGCAGTTAAAGACATGGAGAAAAATACAAATTAGACTTCTGACTTTCAATCTAAAATAATTATCCCCCTTTATTTTTTTCCAGAGTAAGCAACAGCGACATCCTGCCCTCTGATATAACCAAAATATGTAAAAAATTGGTCCCCAGTCACTATCATTTGGAGTTAGAGTAAGTTTTAATATTGTATATCAGCAAATTATTCAATAATATTTAAGTAGTGACTGAACAGGTGTACATTTATGCAATGATATCTTTTATCAGGTTATCATGGTGTTCACTCACTGACAAAGCCATTGAGAATCTCCTCAAAGTGCTGCCAAAAATGACGTCACTGAAGAGACTCAAGTAAGATGCGCACATGCATGCAAGAATCAGTGCTAACACTTTAGATTACAATATGCTGATGATACTGCTATATATATCTAAGTGCTAAAACCAAGACGCAGGCTAAAGTCTGCAAATACGGATCCAGATTGATCTGTATGAAGGAGAAGATCAGTCCTTGATGAACATAAATATTTAGGGACAAGCCATAAAAGTTGTGAATAGACTCAAGAAGGAAGCAGTCCTTCATATTTGTTTAATATCTGCATTGAAGTCGTTTTTCTGGTCAAAAATAACTCCTCACAGTGTTACTGGAGGCCACAGTAATGCCATCCAGAGTAAATATCTTGTTTTCCAAGATAAAGCTGCGTATCATCTGCATAGCAGTGAAAATGAATGGTATGCCTTCTGGTAATACTGCCCTGGGAAGCATGTATAATGTAAGAGGTTAGCGTGAGAGTGCCAGTGTCTCGGATTCATAGATGAAAATTAGCCTAAATCTGGTATATTTACACGATGAACTTACTGTAAGTGCTTGTGTCAATCAAAGAGCATTATTCCTTTTAAATAAAAATAAACATAATATCTACATAATGGCAACATTGACAAAAAACATTAGAATGGATCCAGTTTCTTTCTTATTTTTTGTATTACATTGTGGATTATTAAACCAAGCAAGTTGACTACTACGACATAAATTTTAATGAGCTCTTTCCTCCTCAGCGTCAGCCACAGCATCACATCAGTAACCAATGCACTCACGCTGGTCAGCTGTTTGACAGAGAGTCAGCGAGTAACATCAGTGCAGCTCAGGTACTCTCCATACCATTGCTGTAATCAAAGTTATTTTACTGCACCCTGCTACACCTTTTAGTTGTAGCTACAATGTCTTTAATCCCTCTGGCTTATCTTGTTTGGTTAATTGCTGCTTTGATGTCTTCTTAAGCCCTCAGAGCGAATCCTTCATCAGTTTTGATGCAGTGAAAGCAGAACAAGTGAGCTGCAGGTCTGTGACAGCAGCATTTTCACTTTATAGGTTACAGATCTCCGTTTATTTTAGCATTTGGCTGAAAACGATGTGCTGCCATTTTTCTGTTTTACTGTCAGTGTAAAATTGCTACCTAAAGTAAGATTAAAGAGCACACAAAACAGAAGCACACATGAATAGATTTTATGGTACTCAATGAAAAAAGATCATATCAAATGGTAGTTTGAAGGACTTGTGATGTCCTGTATGTCTCTGTATGTTGTGATCTGTGTTTTTAATCAGGACAGAATAAGAAACTTTAGGTAGAAGAAAACATGCTGGAATAATACTGTGACTACAGCATAACTGGTAACTAATTAACTAAATCCGCTGTTTCTTTCTGTCTCCCTGAATGTGTGTAACACAGGTTAATTCGTTTTTGCCTAAAGGGTGACAACTTGAAGAAACTGCTTGAGATCCTGCAGCGAAGTCCCCAGCTGTCAGAGCTTGAGTATGAATCACACAAACATTTACACGCAGTCTTAGAAACAGAACTCCACACCCGTGTGGCCGTGGATCATCCAGTGCTTTCTTCTTTCCATTGCAGTTTGTCAAGTAACCAACTGGAAGATGAAGGCATTGGATTTTTTGTGCATTCTCTACCAAAGCTAAAAATCAGCACCTACGTCAAGTAAGATTTAAACATATGTACTGGTAAGGTGTACTTAATAAAGTGTCCAGTGAGTGTACATTAGAGTCACCCTCAAGCAGACCTAGATCAATAAATTAATATTCAAGATTGATTTGTCTGATAGTTAATGTCGAATATACACTTTTTTATGCACAGTCTCGGTAACAATGGACTGACCCAGCAGGGGCTGCTGCATGTGTCCAGCACACTGTGCACCTGTGCTGATGTCTCTGCTGTAGAAGTCAGGTGAGTCTGTGCAGAGGAAAGAAGTTAATGCAGCATTTTTGATTCATCAGAAATGAATTATTTGACCCCGTCTCTCTCTTTGTCCTTTACATTCTGATGTGTGCTGGTAGTTTGGCAGAAGAAGAGAGGTGTCTCATCTGGTTCAGGAAAAATGAAAATTGTGCAAAAACTCTGAGGTAGGAGCACGATCGAAACTGCAAAGCACTGAAGCGCATCACTGCAACTTAAATCTACAATAATGGTTCATTTTTGCGGAATTCACAGCTACAACAAACAGGGCTGACAAAGTTTCCAAAACTCTGTGGTAGCGCTAAAGTCACCTCAAGTTACAGTAACTGAGAATCTAAAGCTAAATGAAACCTCCAAAGCAGGCGAAGGCGTCCTGCTTGCACTCTGTGTACAGGAGGTGTGGAGACACAGAGGTGCAGCACGAGTGCACAACAGGAAAGACAAACAGGAAACTTGCATGTGCAGAAGTCAATATCTGATGTATTTAATGCAACATCTGCATGAGACAGGGATGGTCTGGGTTTGTGTCTGAAGCACCAGAAACATTACACAGTTATGGAAAAGCTAAATCACAGTAAACCTACTTAAAAAGAGTTGACGATTATGGAAAGGCAGAGAGCACAGGTCTCTGAGCTCAGTGCCAGTCCAAAAGAACTTAGCAAAGAAAATCCAGTTTGCACACTGCAGGGACGACGGACAGACTTAGCATGCAGCCCGCACTTTTGTATGAGGCTATAAATATTTTACCACCTAATTCATTTCCGATGTGTGGTTGACGTATTTTAGCTGCTCTGAAAGTAGCTTCCTTCACTCGAGCGCTCACAGATGGAGACAAACAGAAAGTGAAAACTGAATTGTTGCCATGTGTTATTGTTTGAGCCATTTTTGAGCTAAAAAAGGTCAAATTCTTTATAATTCTTCTTTGTTTGTCTTTTCTGATATATTTATTCCATCAGTATCAAGGAGGGCAGTTTGAAGGGCGACCATGTAATCAGATTAGCAGAGCTCGTGTCTGGTTGTCCCCGTCTGGACAAAGTGGAGTAAGTTCAGCTGCACCTTCAGACTGTTTTATGGGTTTCTTTCATGAAATGATTAAAATATTCAAACGTGAAGATAAAACAAGGCCACATTTCTTTCACATTTTAGCCTGTAGCTAACAGTGAGGTATTGATCAGAGGTGCATCTGAGTCTTCATGCTAACTGTCTCAGCCAATCAGAAAACGAATAACGATTGATCTGCGGTTGGCCTGCAGGTTAAAACACAGTTTGCTGCAGCTGACTGAAGATCTCGTGCATCTGTTGAGCTGCAGTCAAAGTGGATGTGCTTTCAGGTGAGCCAAATTAACCTTTTCAGCTACAATTTAGACCGATCAGCTGTGACAGTTCAGCGACGTGTTGAGATGCGTGATTAAACCGAGCTGTGCCACACTCTGCTTTTCCGCTCAGCATCGAGGAGCGCTGGATCAGAGCTGAGGAGGCTGTGCGATTAGTGCGTCGCTGTTTGGAACTCAGCAGCAACCTGCAGACGGTCAGGTGAGATATGCAAATAGATGCAAATGAACACTCATGCCAGGAGACGCCCCTTTTAAATATTCAAACTTACTGTAGAATGTCCCAGTTAAAGATATAGATTATGTGTGTTCAAACTATATGCAGGATTCACCGAAACACACTCCACCTGTGTCTGATGAAGTCCACCGAACTGACGTCAGTTTGGTAACTATTTATTAATAACTGATTATATACAGTAGCTGCAGTAGCAGGAACTGATCCAGGCTGCATCATTTGGTGTTGTTTGTTTGTTTGTTTGTTTGCAGTGGTGACTCCGGAGCCACAGCTCAGAGGGTCCCACAGAAAATAGGGTACTTTTTATTTTACTTTAACGTAAGGGGACGTGCACGTTGATTACAGCCTCAGTGACACTTTAACTCGCCTTCCAGACAAAAAAGAAAGCTGAGGTTACTTTATCTTTTAGTGATGATGACGAAGAAAATAATGGACTATTGCAGAATCGAATGTTTGTGGTTTTGTGAATAAAAATGCACTAATTTCATTTGAAATCCAAGGCAGTGACCCTCTTCTCTCCTCTGTTCTAGGCTTGTGGACTGTGGACTAGACGGGCATCAGTTAGCATCTATAGGGCGCATCATCCAAAGTAGCCCTTTACTGACAGAACTGGAGTAAGCAGTCGCTCTTTAATATTCAACAGTAACATGCAAACTGCAGTACTGAAGGGAAATATATTAATGTTTGTTCCCATTCAGCTTCTCGTACAGCAGCCTCGGTGTGGAGGGAGCCGAGTTTCTCTCGTCAGTTCTTCCCGGCTTGCCGAATCTGTCTTCGCTCAGGTCAGGAGTTTTCTACATTTGACCAACACGTCGTGTTTTAAAGTTCTACTATAACGTATTTCTTCTGTCATCAACAGTGTTGCTTCCAAAGAGAGTAATGTGACTGTGGCTGAGAGGTTGTCACGAGCCCTCCTGCAGTCCGACTCCATTCAGCATTTAAAGTGAGCAGCACGTTTTATATCATCTCTTAAGCACAGAAGCATATTTTTACCCTGCTATCAAAATGAATCAAAAGCATAAAAAAGGCCCTAACTCAAGGGATGAACTAGTGTT